>PVIY010062002.1:0-11028 GCA_004026745.1 Myrmecophaga tridactyla | reverse complement strand
ATGTAATGGAGAGGCTGGAGGGAAATGCCTGAAAATGTAGAGCTGTGTTCCAGTAGCCATGTTTCTTGATGATGATTGAACAATGATATAGCTTTCACAATGAGACTCTGTGAATGTGAAAACCTTGTGTCTGATGCTCTTTTTAGCTACTATATCAACAGAAGAGTAGAACATATGGAATAAAAATAAATAATAGGGGGAACAAATGTTAAAATAAATTTAGTTTGAAATGCTAGAGGTAAATGAAAACGAGGGGTAAGGGGTATGGTATGTATAATCTTTTTTTCTCTATTATCATTTTATTTCTTTTTCTGTTGTCTTTTTATTTCTTTTTCTAAATTGATGCAAATGTTCTAAGAAATGATGAATATGCAACTATGTGATGATATTAAGAATTACTGATTGTATATGTAGAATGGAATGATGTCTTAATGTTTTGTTTGTTAATTTTTTTAATTAATAAAAAAGTTAGAAAAAATGATCTTGAGTATGTTCAAAGAGAGCAAGAAAAACAGAGAAAATCTAAGGGCTATCAGGGAAATGATTAATGAACAATATGAGAATCTCAGTAAAAATGTAGAAAATTTAAAAAGAAACCAAACAGAAATATTGCAGTTTAGAACCATGAAACTGAAATGAAAAACTCCTTAGTGGGTTGCAGCAGCAGATCAGACAACTGAAATGACTCAGGTAAGGAGAAGAAAGAAAAAAATGAAAAAACTGAACAGAGCCTAAGAGACCTGTAAGAAATCATGAAGCTTATCAACATATACATTACAGGAGACCCAGAAGGAGAAGAGAGACAGAAAGGGGCAGAAGTTATTTTCAGAGAAATAATGGCACAAAAAACTTCCCAATTTTAATGAAAAACATGAGTATACACATTCAGGAACCACAATGAACCCCAACAGGATAAACTCAAAGAGAACCACACCCAGACACATAGTAGTGCCAAGGACAAAGAGAGAATTCTGAAAGCTGCCAGAGAAAAGCAAAATGTTATGTACAAGGGAGTCCCAATAATAGTAAATGTACAAGGGAGTCCCAATAATAGTAAGTGCTGATTTCTCATCAGAAACCATGAAGACAAGAAGGCAGTGGGACAAAATTTTAAAGTGCTAAAAGAAAACAATTGCTAACTAAGAATTTTATATCTACTGAGACTTTGTTTCAAAAAGGGGAGAGAAACTACAACATTCCTATAGAAACAAAAGCTAGAGCTGCTAGAAGTAGATTTCGTCAGGCTGGAGAGAATGTACATTAGACAGTGGACCAAGTTGCATAAACAGGAAGTGATGGTCCATGAAAAGGAACAAGATAAAAACCCAGAAACCACTGGTAAAGGTAACCACATGGGTGAAGGCCAGTACCACGGTATTGTATTTTTGGGTATGCAATTTCATTTTTTACTTGTTACGTTAATGCAGAAGCATAGAAAGTAATGGTGAATCTATGGTTTGGGACATACAATATACACAGATATCATTTGTAAGAAGTACAACAAAAATGTGGGGAGATGGTAGGTTATAGGTGTATGCTACTGAAATTAAGTTGGTATGAAATTAAACATGTTAGTCATAGATTTAGGATATTAAATTTAAACCCAACCCATTGTAACCACAAAGAATATATATGAAAAAATATATACAGAAGGAAAAAAAGAAGGGACTCAAAATAGTACACTCAAAAAATGAAATAAATATGAGATAGACATTAGTGGAAGAATTGAGGAACAAATAGGTATAAAACTTAAAGACTAAATAGCAAAATGACAGAAGAAAGTCCTGCATTATCAGTCATTACTATAAATGTAAGTGGGTTAAAATTAGTGAAAAACATTGGCAGAATGGATAAAAAAGCATGGCCCAACTCTATGTTGTTTATAAGAGATGCCTTAGATTCAAAGACACAAGCAGATTGAAAGGTCGGAAAAATTTATACCTTGCAAGTAGTTACCAAAGAGAGATAGGGTATCTAAACTAACATAAGATAATATAGATTTTAAGTCAAAAACTGTTATGAGGGGCAAAGAAGCTCACTATATAATGATAAATGGGTTAATCCAACAAGAAGACCTAACAATTATGATTATTCATGCTCCTAAAAGCAGAGCCCCAAAATATATGGAGAAAAGATTGACAGATTTCAAGGAAGAAAAAGACAGTTCAACATTCACAGTAGCACTTCAATAATGGATAGAATATCTAGACAGAAGATCAATAAGGAAATAGAAGACTTGAATGATATCATGAGCCGACTAGATCTAACAGGTATATATAGAACACTTCTTCCCACAACAGCAGAATACACATTCTTCTCTAGTGCACATGGGTCGTTGTGCAGGATAGACCATATGCCAGGTCACAAAACAGATCTTAATTAATTAAAAAATACTGAAATCATACGATGTATTTCCTCTGACCACAATGGAATGAAACCAGAAATCAATAACAGAGGGAGAAATGGAAAATTCAGAAATATGTGGGTCTTAAACAACATACTCTTAAATAACGAAGGGATATTTGGAAATATCTTGAACCAAGTGAAAATGAAAACACAACATACCAAAACTTATGAGAGGCATCAAAGACAGTGCTGGCAGCTGACAGGGAAATTTATAGCTCTAAATGAATACATTTAAAAAGGAGAAACATCTCAAATCAGAGATGTAACCTCAGAAAAAGAAAAGCAAACTAAACCCAAAGAGAGCAGAAAGAAGGAAATAACAAAGATTAGAGTGGAGATAAATGAAATAGAGAACTAAAAAATTACAAAAAATCAATTAAGCCAAAAGTTGAATTTTTGAAAAGATCAATAAAATTGACAAACCATTTTCATTGAAAAATGCGTCATTTCATTGATGCAATGAAAAATGAAAAAAAAGAGAGAGGACACAAAGTAACCAAAATCAGAAATGAAAGGAGGGGCACTACTGCAGACCCCACAGAAATGAAAAGGGTTATAAGAGGATAATATTAACCAATGCATAACATCAAATTTCATAACCTAGGTGAAACCGAAGAATTCCTAGAAACACACAAGCTACTTACACTGTCTCAAGGAGAAATGGATGATATCAACAGACTAATAACAAGTAAAAGGATTGAGTCATTCTTGCAAAACCTCCCAGCAAACAAAAGGCTAAGACCAGATGACTTCACTGGTGAATTTTACCAAGCATTCCAAGAAGAATTAACACAAATCTTGCTCAAACTCTTCTAAAAAAATCAAAGAGAAAAAAACACTTCCTAACATATTCTGTGAGGCCAGCACCACCCTAATCCCAAAGCGAGATAAAGATACCCAAGGAAAGGAAGTTACATATGAATATCCCTTATGAATATAGATGCAAAAATCCTTAACAAGTTACCAGAAAACCTAATCTAACAGCACATGAACAGAAAACACATGACTATCTCAATTGAAGTAGAAAAGGTATTTGATAAAATCCACTACCCTTCATAGTAAAAACACATAGAAAACTAGGAATAGAAGGAAACATTCTCAACACGATAAACGCCATATATAAAAACCCACAGCTAACATCATATGCGATGGTCAAAGACAGAAAACTTTCCCTCTAAGATCAGGAACAAGACAAGAATACACATTGTCACCACTGTTATTCAACACTGCATGGGAAGTTCTATCCAGAGCAAGAAAAAGAAATAGAACATATCCAAATTTGAAAGGAAGAAAAAAAACTTTCCCTATTTGCAGATGACATGGTCCTATATTTAGAAAATGTGGAAAATTCCACCACAAAGCTACTAGAGCTAAAAAAAAACCTAAGTGGCGGGGTGCAAGAACAACATGTGAAAATTAGTAGCGTTCCTATACATTTATAATGAACAATCTAAAGAGGAAATCAAGAGAAAAAAATCCATTTACAATGGTAACTAAAGGAACCAAATATCTAGTAATAAATATAACCAAAGATGTAAAGGACTTGTACATGGAAAACTACAAAACATTGCTAAAGGAAATCAAAGACCTAAATAAATGGAAGGACTTTCTGTTTCATGGGTTGGAAGACTAAATGCCATTCAGATGTCCATTCTACCCAAAATGATTTACAGATTCACTGCAATCCCAATGAGAATTCTTACAGCCTTCTTTGTAGAAACAGAAAAGCCAATTGTCAAATTTAGATGGTAGGGTAAGGAGATCCTGAATAGCAAAAACATCTTGAAAAAGAATGAAGTCAGAGGAATCACACTTCTGGATTTTGAAACTGAGTTTCATAGACACAGTGTTGGAAACAGCACGGTACTGGCACAAGGACAGACAACAGAGACCAACGGATTAAAACTGAGAGTGCAGAAATCAGCCTCACATCTACAGCTAACTGATCTTTGACAAGCTGCCAAGTGCACACAATGGGAAAAGAAGTCTCTTCAATAAATGGTGCAGGGAAAATTGGATATACACATGCAAAGAAGGAAGGTACACCCTTACCTCACACCACATACAAAAATTAACTCAAAGTAGATTGATGTCCCAAATATAAAACCAAAACTATGAAACTCCTTGAAGAAAACATAGGGAAGCATCTTCAAGACCTGTATTCAATAATGATTTCTTAAACTTTACATAAAAACTAGAGCAACAAAAGACAAATTGATAAATGGGACTTCATCAAAATTAAAAACTTTTGTACATCAAATATTTCATCATAAAAATAAAAATACAACCCACTGAATGGGAGAAAATATTTGGGAACTGCATATCCGATAAGGGTTTAATATTCAGCATATGTAAGAAAATCCTACAATTCAACAACAAAAACACAAACAATGGGGGTGCGAGGGTAGTTCAGTGGTAGAATTCTCGCCTGCCATGCGGGAGACCTGGGTTTGAATCCCGGCCCATGCACTTCCCAAGCAAACAAACAAGCAAAAACAAATGAAAAACCAAACCAAAAGAGAAAAATTCCACAAATGGTGCTGCAATAAGGAGATACTCACATGAAAAAAAGATTTAAATGTGACCCCTGCCATTCAGCATACAAAAAACAAAACAAAACCCACAAACAACCCAATCAAAAGTGGGCAAAACACTGGCATAGACATTTTTCTGAAGGAAATAAGCAAATGGCCAAAAAGCACATGAAAAGACTTCACAATTTAGCCATTAGGAAAATGCAACTCAAAACCACGGTGAGATACCATTTTTGTGCTACTGTAATGGCTACTATTAAAATAAGGGAAAAGAAGAAGTGTTGGAAAAGATGGAGAGAGAGAGGAACACGTGTCATTGCTGTAGGACTGGGAAGTGGTGCAGCCACTCGTGGAAAGCGGTCCGGTCCTAGGAGGACTAAGTGCATGCCACACCACATGGGCGGGCAATCCCGTTTCTAGGTAGATACCCCACAGGATGGAAACAGGGGCTCGAACAGATACCTGTGTCATTATTCACATCTGACAAACGATGGAAGCAACGTGAATGTCCATGGACAAATGCATGGCCAAACAAAACAGGGCATATGCATACAATGGACTGTCATGCAGCCTGAAGAGGGCTGACGTTCTGAGACACGCGACCACGTGGGTGAACCTGGTGACGCCATGGTGGGTGAGCCAGGCACCAAAGGACAAATGTTGTGTGGGCTCACTGAAATGAAATAAATTTCAGTGAGCCAAATTCATAGGGTCAGAAACCAGAATACAGGTCAGTGCCAGGGAGGGGCAGGGATGGGAATTTAAGGCTTGGTTGGTGCAGAGTTTCTGCCTGAAGGGATGGGAGAGCTTTGGTAACGGGTGGTGGTGACACAATGAATATAATCACCACTGAATTATGTACTTGAATGGGGTCAAGAGGGGGAAATTTTAGGTTGTATATACGTTACTAGAATAAAAATGTTATAAAGCCATAGGAAGGGAGAACACAGTGAACCGTAATGTAAACTGATTTAAACTATATTTAATAATGTACTTAAAATTGTTTCATCAATTATAACAGAATGATCACACTAATGCCAAGTGTTATTAATAAGGAAAACTGTGTGTGTGTGTGTAACATATATATATATATAATATATTATATATATACAGGAACTTTGTGTTTTCTGCATGATTTTTCTGTAAACCTACAACTTCTCTAATAAAAATACACACATACATAAAAATCTAACAAAAAGTAAGAAATATGATACCCCTTCCTTGAGTAAACCAAAGCTGCCCACGGGTCATACTAGCACGGTGGGGGAAGCCCCTCCCCACAGGGAAAGCTCTTGTCCCGTGTGCAGCTGCGCGGTCTCCACTTCACCTGCAGAAAACCAGCTGACTACATCCCACAGGGTCCAATTTACTCGTTCCTCTTGCTTCCGTACATCGTTAGTTAATGAAAGATACCTGATGCAATGCCTCCCCTTTCCAGAGCCCTTCTAGGATTAGCTGTATTCCCCTCCCCAGACATCCCTCCTGGGATGCCTTAAACATAAAGAAACCTGCACACTTAAGTCTGAACCTACAGCCCAAAGATGAAAGCCAATGAAGCTTTAGCTTCGGCCTCTGTCAAGCCCTGCACCTAATTCTGGATACGTAAAACGGAATAAGTTTTGAGGGTCCCCCAAGTATACAAGCTTCAGGCTCCAAAAAATCTGGAACGGTCCCAGCCTATGAATATACTTTGTTCCCAGTACGAAGCTATCTCTTTCCCGGTGTGGCCCCAACATCCATTCACCTGAAGAACGGACAACCACGGTTTTTTGATTCACTGACCTATTTGGAGGAATAGAGCAACCACACACTGCAGATCGTCGGGCGTGTTTCCTATCTCGAATGTTTTCTCTAGAAATGCTTTCATGACCACAGCATTTGTCTGGATGGTCAATTAGAAAATATGCTCACCACACCTTTACAAACGTTGGCTCTCCCGGCCCTTGGCTGTGGGCTCTCAGCGAAGATTAATCGAGTGGATGAGGATGTTAAGAAACAGCCATTTTGGGTTCTAGCAGCTCGGAGAGGAAGTCGAAAGTGTTGTGTTGGTTTTCCAGGAAAGGGCTGGCAGCTGGTAGAGGAAGGGAGTAGAAGCGAGTGGACGGGAGGGATGGGGGCCAACCATCTGTGGGAACCTGCCAGGTACCAAGGGCTGTGTTTAGCATTTCGCATCCATGTTGCGTGGAATCCCAGGGAACAGCAATCCCCACTCCAAATTCCCTAGCAGTTTGCTTAAAGATCCCATATTTCATGGTTTAAATAAATGTGTGAAGAGGAAGTGCGGCCAAACCCAGGGGACATGGAAGACTCGCGTCACAGAGCAGGACACGGCGTCTGCCACGTAAGGTGGCAGCCGCTGCCAACTCCCTTTTTCCGTTCCTTTCGCGGTCAGTCTCCCATCCCCCCCTTCAGTCACTTCATCTGGAAGCCCTAACACGCTATAGAATACTATTAAATGATGGCAGTCGAGGGAAGCGAGGGGCTCGGCCGTCCACCAACTGGACGATCAGGCCCTGGAAGAATCCAAGTTGGTTGTTTCTTAGGAGAAAAGGAAAGGAGTGAGACAGTGAGTGCCCCAGCATCACATTTGCTTTACAGACGGCCAAGTCACAGGAAGCAGCTTTATCCCCCCTTTCCCTGTGGGGGCACCGAGTGGTCTGAGAGCACAGACCAGAATTTGGTCCCGGCTTCTGGCTGTTTCCAAAAGTCACATCAGAGGGAGAGAGAGACCTTCCTGCCCTCACAGGCAACTGCAAAGCGGTTAAGGGTGTGGGCTTTGGCATCACACAGGCCGAGCTGAAACCTCAGGACTGACAGTTCAAGGAACCAACATTTCTGAGCCTCAGTTTCCTCAACGACAAGACAGGGAAGGATTTTACCTGCCTTGAAGGGTTATCGGGGGTAACTGAGATGATGTGTGAACACACGCAGCCCTTGTCCTTCCAGGGGCCTGGGTGGTGGTTTTTACTATTTATCATCATTATTAAGGTGCTGCAATTCCAAAACAGGACTCAACGATTTCAGACAAGGAGCACCGGGTACTGCCAAGAGGACATGGTGAAGAAGGGTAGACACATACCTGGACATGGCCTGTGAAACAGAAGCGCTGTGTGTTTTAACACATTGTTGTCAGGACGAGGCACAGAGTAAAGGAACTCTGCTCAAAAAAGGCGCAGGGGGGTGCACGGTGGGCCGGTGACAGAACGTCCGCCTGCCAGGCAGGGGACCTGGTTCGACTCCCGGCCCAGGCACCCCCAAAATTAAAAAATAATTTTACAAAGACAGAAAAGGCCTAGGAGGTCTGATGCTTTCACCCAGCTTTTCATCTCTCATAAGACAGATGCTACCTTCCCTCTCTTGAGCTCTAACCCCACGTAGCCAGGTTCTTGTTGCCTGTCTCTGCCTGAATATTACATCTGCACGAAAGGCCAACAGTCCCCAAACAGAGCCTGTTCATTCGCTCAACAAATATCTATGAAGCACTTGGCAGGTGCCCGGTGCTAATCTAGAGGTGAAGAAACAAAACACACACTCAGAGCTGACTTTCGGTGGAGGCAAACAGACACAAACCAAATAAACAAATCAATAAGATCCCCTCAGACTCTGCTAAATGCTGCAAAGGGCTCACAAAAGACGAGGGATAAGGACTGGCTGTGGCTGGTTATGGGGCCTCTCCTGGGAAATGAGGTTTACGCTGCAGCTTGACTACAGAGCTGAGGGCAGAGTGTACAGGGAAGAGGGCACAGGGAAGAGGGCACAGCAAGTGCAAAGATCCTAGGGCCAGAGGGAGCCTCGTGCCATGAGGGATGGAGTGAGGGCCTGCGGGCCGAGGCTGAGGCCGAGGCGAGTGCCAGGTTAGAGGGAGGCAGGGGTCGCTGGCGAGGGCTTACCCCAGGCCCGGGTTTTGGACCCATTGATTCCAAATGCAGGGAAAAGCCATGTGTGGGCTGTTAAGCAGAGACGCATGAGATCTGATTTGTTTTTAAAACAATCACCTTAGAGAAGATTGCTCCTAAACCTGCCAGCCCCTGGCCCAAGCACGCAGTGGGGTGTGGCAGTGCACACACCTGCTTTCGTCTTACCAGTGGCTCTGTTCTGCCAGTGACCTGTCCGGTGTGACGTTCTCCCTGCCCCATCCCATGCGTTACCAAGTCCTAGCAAGTCTGTCTCCGTGGTGTTTCACAAGCTCAACCTCTCTTTGCATTTGCACTGCTCTCACCCCTAATTCAAGTTCTCATCGCACCTCGCCTGAATAACTTCAGCACCTCTAACTGGTCTCCCAGGCTCTCGCCTGACCCTTTGGCCTTCTACGTCACGTACAACTGCCAGATAAGTCTTTCTAAAGGAAAGATCCGCTTATGTCACTCTCCTGATCAAGAACTTTCAATGGCTTCCCACTGCCTAGGAAACTAAATCATAATTTTCTAACCTTGTGTTTTAGACCCTCCACCTTATATCCTGAACTTCTTCTCTTTTCTCGCCGCACCTGCCTACCCTCATCCTATGCTCTGGAAAAACTGGTCTACGTGCTTCTCGAGGGACATGCCTTGGCTTTATTGAAGCATCTCCTGGGTCTGGATTGATGCTTCCTCCACTGTCTGCTGAGGTCCTATGAAGTCCAAGTCCTGTTGTCCAACGTTACCAACTTCACGGGGCTTCCTCTGGTCTTCAACATGATGAGGCCCAAACCTCCTACAGGAGTTTGAACCTTCTTAAAGCATCCAGCATGGGCTTCTTTGTATCACAGTTATCTGTGTGTCTTACCCCCCTACCAAACTATTAGCTTCTGGAGGATGGAAACCGAACCTTACTCTGTGCTGTGTGCCTCTTACCACCTAGCACAGAACACGGCATGCAGAAGGTACTTGATAAATGTTGTTGAATGAACGAACGAATGAACAAATAGTCTCTAAAATTCATCTTTGAGCTGGGTTGGTCAATAAGATGATCTTAGACAATTATGAATAATCACAAGAGGAAATAAGAAGGGTCCAGCCCTTTAATCTTCGCAACAGCATTTAAGGGCTCCTGGGAGACACAAATAAGCATGGAAATAGGTTTCCATTGTTTTACATGGAATGGATGTCAGAAAACGTCATTTGGGACTTACTGAGAATTATGCAGTGTAACAGCGCCCTCGGACATAGATGGCAGGTCCGCAGCTGCCCTCTGCCCACAGTCCTTCAATCCCCAAGGTAGGGTTAGGGGAAATAATGTAAAGTCGTTTCCCCTAGCAATTAATTTTGAGTTGAGTGGTTCCTTTTCAGAAAAACAGATAAAAGTTTCAGCTAATTCCCTAATTCTTCACTGTACTGCATTAGCATCCCAAGGAGATGGAATTAGTGTGTTGGGGTTTCCCTCAATCAATTGTGTTGGTGATTTCATTTCATTGAAGTGATTTTGCCTTGGACAAAGGCGCTGAGTACAGTTCCTCACAGCGGAGGCATCTAGCCACATGGCACCTTTCCTCATTTACTTCTTTTTGCTTCATGCACTGAACTTGACTCTCTTTATGATAAGAGGGCAACTCAATGTCCCTGTTGTTATTGAAATTACACATACTGTTAGTACACTATTTTATTGCAAACCGCCTGTTATTAATTATGGCTGAGAATCTTGATGCACTATAAAGTAAGCGTGCTTTGTTTTTATTCCTTTTTAATAAAGAGTCTCCTGGAATATTAAGGGATCTGCCAAAGATTAATCCCTGCGCAACAGAGAATCCACCCAGATGGCATCTCCTGAGAGCACAGCTCACCTCACCAGGGGCTGCCACCCCGCGAGTCCCGCTCATGCCAACCCACCTACTCACCTACTGACAAATTAGACAGCAGTCATGCTTGGAGAAGCTGGGGTGAGTCTCTACAACACTTGAGTTGTTTTTTTTTTAATTATTAACTTGAGGACAGTTATTTATTCTGAAATATGAAGTCCTCTTAGCATGTCCTTGAGGGAGTAAAAGCAAGTCTTTCTAACACTGGTTGCTACAGTATATGCATGAGTGTTTGCATGTGTGGCTTTATTAGCAAGAGTTGAGGGAACATCTCATTACGAGCTTCTTAAAATTCTGTTTTCTCTGGGTCCCAGT
>PVIY010062001.1:0-11034 GCA_004026745.1 Myrmecophaga tridactyla | reverse complement strand
ACTCTGAAGGTGGAGGTTCATCTCCTGAGAAGAGGAGATAGAATTGCTTGTGAGAGGTCCAGGTTGGTCCCATCCTATGCCTCCCGCCCCATCAGTGCGTCAGGCAATAACTGGGGTGGAAAGAACTGTTGTCCCTGAGAGCTGAAGGCCTTGTTTAACCCCAACTGATGATACTCGATTCATTTCCTATAATGTCCTTTCCCCAGAGACCAGGGACAAGGTAGGATGTTGAACAGTTGGCACCTCTCCCAAGTAAAGGAAACCACGGGGCTGAGCCTGTACACTGTGCTGTCGGCCTGTGACTACTCAGAGGGTGACACACCAGCCTTTGCAAACCTCAGGAAAGCAAGGATTCTTCCAACTGTTTAACAGCCTGGCCACCTTGACTTTGGAAGGTGAATTCTCTAGGGACATTTTCTGATCTCTTGGTTCTTCCCCCAACTCTGAGATTTTCTGGCAAGGCTCGGCAGTCCTCCATTTCCCGCCCTCAACCAATCTGGAATCCTTCAGATCATGGGGCCTGCAGGGGAGAGTCCTCTGACTTGGCTTTTCTTGCCCCAGACCAGTGGGATCTCCATAAACCCAACGGCTCCTGTCTGAAGTGGGTGAATTATAGTGTTAGGTGAACAAGTATTTCCCAGCCTCTCCCTACCATCACTGCACTTATCTCCCCCAGATTTCCTCTCAAGTGAATCCATCTGTTAGGGCTAAAGGGGCACACCACACAGAAGAGGGTGGAGGTTGGCTCTGGGTTGGGAACTCTTTTGTTGAGAAAGGCGAACGGGGATGTAGGAGTCTTGAAATACTTCTCCAGCAAGCCTACCTCCTTGATGGCTGGCCTGTGCCCAAGCAGCTCCAACTTGGTGATTCTATTCTCTGCTCAAAGAGCCCTGTCCCCATCATCAATAGAGAATCACCCAGGACAGAACAAGTTCCTCCCTCCATCTGACACACTACCATTTCACAACTGCCCATCCACTGGCACTTCTGGCCCCCGTTATCCCTTCTTCAGCCCAGCCACTGCCACCCAGCGTGCTGGAATGGCATGGGGTGCCAACCACGTTCTGGAGTGGTCACAGGCGCCACAGCTGCTGTGTGCAGGGAGTCATGACAGGAGGTGAGGGAGGCAGGAGGTGGGCAGCCAATGGGGGACTCAGCTGGCCATGGCTGGGGAAAGGGTCGGAGTGGATGCTGCAAGTGTCTCTGTCCTGCCTGGCACAACCAGTCTGGTAGAGGGTGAGGGTCTTGGCACCTTCGCTGGAGTAGTTTGAGCTCAACACAGATATTTCCATCACATCATTATCATCTCCACTACCTGCTATCAGTCAACCACTTGTCTAATTATCACACATGAAGAAATATAAAGATAACACCATTCCCCTCCCTCTTGCCTCCTGCCTACAGGAACCAGGGGAGAAGGAAGGGAGAAGCAGAACCCCTATGGGAATTTGGGGGTGGCCTGATGTTAAGCCATTTCATCCTCTGGATCTCCATTCTCTTCAAGAATATGCCACATTTAATTCAGGATCAATGATGAATAAAGACAAGATCTGCCTGGTTGAAGATTGGAGGGATGTTATCATAACTCGAGGGGATAGGGAAGGAAATGAATTCTGTCCTCCATGGATCATTCCCACATTGAGAAGAAAACTAATTCTTCTTGACACCAAACAGCAGATTGTGTCCTCACCTCAGCCTATCCCAACAAGACTCTCATTGCTGGGTCCCAAGGCAGTGTCTTGCTGGCCTCTCTCTCTAGGACCCCACAGCCCTCCCACCCTCTGCCCCCAACTTCTCTTTCATCCAGCAGATCCAGCTTCCTGCCACCTCTAATTTCTCAAATGGTAGGAGTTTAGGAAGGAAAACCAAATGACAAATGGAGCTTCTTTCATCCACTTTGGCCATTTTATTAATCAAGATGTTGTAACAGTTCCAGCCCTGGGTTCCTTATTCTGGACAGGTTTTAACTCTGGTCATCACGTCACACTCTAAACCAAGCAGCGGCCAGAAAATCAGAGCCAGGATAGACCTACCCAGATGAGACTCAATAAAATTCTCTCCTCCAAATATCCTGGAGTTTGTCCAGAGGGCTGTACATATGCCCCCAAAGGGTGACCAGCCAGCCAGGGAATGTTCCCCGGTCTGATCTCATTCCCACTGCTTTTCCCTTCCTGAGTAGAAAAGTTAGAAAGCAGGTCCGTGACTCCATCTCTGCTCTGACCCTTCCCTGTCTGTGCAGCCAGGTGTGTAGTGCTCACTTACCTAGGTGCACAAACCTCCAGCCTCCCGTTTGCTCCCTCCTCCCCGTTTCCAGCTGCTGCTCTCTGTGAGAGGCTCTGAATGGACTGCTGGTGGATGGGCAGTGCTGGGAGCAGATGTAGGTGACCGCAGGCTCCTCCGATTCCCTCTGCCCCTCCCACTCCCTGCCTCCCCACCTCCTTCTCCAGTTCAGCATTGGCAGGACAGGGCCTCCCCCCTCCCCACGGGGCTAATGCCCGAGCCTCAGGGGAGGTCAGAAATGGAACGGTCCTGTGACTGTCAACTCATTCAATTCCTTATTTTGCAGAGCTTTACGCTCTTAACCAGATTGGCATAATGTACGTTTGCTTCATTTTGTCTTATTTATGTAACTCCCTGAACTTTTTTTTTTTTGCAGGGGGGAATATTTTCTTCATCCAAAGCACCAACTCTTCAGCTATCTGATCTTTTGGGACTTTTGCTAATCTAAGTTACACAGCCACATGCTATCGCTGCCCTCTTGAGAACCACAATCAAAAATGACCAAAGAAGCACTAATAGGCAAGAAACTTCAGGAAAAATTCAGCCCCAGATAGATAGGAGGGTGTGACCCAAATGATCTGTGGTGGGGTGCACTCCACTGAGAGTGGTAGGAAAGAGGGAGAGGCTCTGAGAATTTTATAGCCAGGAAGCCTTCCAGGAGGAGGCAAGCTTTCTCAGGAGCTTTTTAAGGGATAGAAGGGGTGGACTGGCCAGCTGGGCTGGAGACTGAAGTTGGCAGGACAAATGGTCAGGTTTTTGAGGAGGCATGGATGGAAAGTGAACACTGGGGATAGGATGGCTAGTGATAGATTTTTTAAAGCAAAGTGGAGAGCAGGTGAGGGTCAGAAGGAGATAAGGCGACCTGGTCTATCTTGGAAACTCCTGAAGGAGGGAGCACTCTTTTATTGCCACCAATAAGCAAGACTTGATCAAGGATTCAGGCAAAGTAGAAGGGAAATGGGGCTGTTTCCTTCAAGGAGAGGGCACTAAATATTTACATGTACTCATTAGCACATTGCCTATTCTGCAAGAGTTCCCTCAGCACATGTCCTGAGACACTTAAACACACTCAGGCGTGTGTACATACACACACGCATATGTGTGCATTTGTGTATCCCCCTGTGTGTTTCTAGTTCTTGGTGTCAGGAGTTGGTCTTTCCTTTATTCATTTATAAGCTGAACACCTACCCTGAGTCATGTGCTGGGTGTGGCACTGTGTTAGGTCTTGGAGAACCAATAGAGAGCCAGGGGGAGATGGACCTCAGAGAGCTGGGGAAAGAGCTATAGGAGATGAGTTTGGACAAATAGGCTTTGGGATCCATTTAAGAATTTCGATCTCTATCCTAAGGGCCATTGAAGTTTGTTTAGCTGTGGAGATGCAAGTGTGACAGGATCCAATTTGATTTTGAAAAACTCACTCTGGCTGCTGGTTGGAGAAAGGCTAGGAGGAGGGCAGAAGTGAGAGGCAGGAATCTAACTTCCATGAGGGCAGTCCAACAACCTCAAGGTGTTCTTCTGGTGGGCCCCTGGGCCTCCAGGAGCTTCCTGAGCCATAGGGCTACATCACCTGGGAGGGGAAAGGCCAACGCAGTAGTCCAGCTCAATATGGGGCCTTTCAAGCATTCCAGGTGCCTCTATTGGCTCCCCAGCTGGCAGGTTTCTTTCCTAAAGCTTGGGGCTGGCCATCAGACCCATGGGTCAGGGTGTCCCATAAAGATCAGCCCACTTTATAGGACCTTTCCTTTCTGCGCTGGTTCCCTCTCATTGCAATATGATGAAAATTTCAGGATTCCATGGAACTGAGATGGACCAAATGGTTTTACCGTATTCTTCATCCCCTATCAAATGCAGTGTCCAACAATATTCAGTTATGCTGGGCATGTTCTGGCTATCCACATGAAGGGGAGAATCTTCAGTTGTATGAAAGATACAGGGCCAGATACTAATATTTCTCCTTGACATTGGTGGTTGGTGAGCAAGGGAGTGCAAAGGGCGTTCCCATCTCATGGCCCAGCCCCTCCTGGCAATTTCCTAGCTACAATTCAAGTAATTTTAGTAATTTTAGGGGATGTTCTGACTGTTTTCCAAAGTCTTTCCCAGTGCCCAGATTCCAACCAGGGGTGAAATCACACCATATCTCCTGTGGCATAATATTTTAAAGCATCCCGATAGATTTTTTTTTGGGGGGGGGGGCAGCTAAAGGAACAAGTCCCTGATATAACTGATTAGGAAAATATTCAAGTCAAAAGGAACTGTGTGACTTATTCATTTTTCCTTGGTGTAGTTATGCACATGTTTTACCTTTGAGTATAGAAATGGTCACAAATTATTAAGGTTTTTCTGTTTCCACAGAGGAAAATGCATTATACAGCTGGTGTTAAAAGTTTGAGGCTCCATAAAGGGATCCCTCTTAGAGCCCTCTTTTCCCCATGGCATGGGTTAGATGAAATGACTTTTGAGAGCCTGTCCAATTTTAACATTCTGGAAGTTCTGTGACTTGTTAAGTGTGTTCCATGGGCATGTCCTATGGACCTGAAAAACAGAATAATTTCATGTGGAGAGTGTGAATTCAATCACAGGTAGCCATTACCTCTATGTCTTGATGTAAAAATGGCTCTGCCCCAAGACGACTCTATTGGGAAAGAACAGTCTCTTCAATAGATGGTGCTGGGAAAACTGGATCTCCATTTGCAAAACAGGAGGGAGGACCCCTACTTCACACCACAAGCAAAAATCAACTTAAAATGGATCAAAGGCCTTAATATAAGAGCTAGAACTATCAAACACCTAGAAGAATAAGTAGGGGAGCATCTTCAGGGCTTTGTGTTAGGCAATGGTTTCTTAGACTTTACAGCCAAAGAACAAGCAACAAAATAAAAAAAATAGATAGGACCTCATCAAAATTAAAATTGTGCCTCAAAGGACTTTATCATGAAAGTAAAATGACAACTTACACAATGGGAGAAAATATTTGGGAATCACATATCTGATAAAGGTTTACTATGTACAATATATAAAGAAATCCTTCAGTTTAACAGCAAAAAGACAAGCAACCCAGTTAAAAGATGGGCAAAAGATATGAATAGATATCTCTCCAAAGAAGATGTTCAGGTGGCCAGAAAGCACATGAAAAGATGCTCAACATCATTTGCCATCATGGAAATGTAAATCAAAACCACAGCAAGATACATTTCACTCCCATTAAAAAGGCTGCTATAAAACAAACAAGCAAAATAGAAAATTACGAGTGTTGGAGAGGATGGAGAAAAATGGGACCATTCATTCATTGCTGGTGGCAATGTAAAATGGTGCAACCACTGTGGAAGACAGTTTGGCAGTCCCTCAGAAAGCTAAGTATAAAATTGCCATATGACCCGGCAATCTCACCACTGGATATAAACCCAAAAGAACTGGAAGCAGGGACTCAGATATTGGCACACCAATGTTCATAGCAGCACTATTCACAATTGCTAAAAGATGGAAACAACCCAAGTCCCCATCAACCAATGAATGGATAAATAAAAGCTGGTATATACATGCCATAAAAAAAGAATGAAGTCCTGATATATGGATGAACCTTGAAGACATCATGTTGAGTGAAATAAGCAAGACACAAAGGTACAAATATTATATGTTTCTCACTGATTTGAAGCAATTAGAATAAGCAAACCCATAGAGTCAGAATCTATAATATAGGTTACCAGGGGATAGGATGGGGAGTAGGGAATGGGAAGTTAAGACTTAAAATGTACAGGGTTCCTATTTGGAATGATGAAAATGTTTTGATAATGGATGGTAGTGATGGTAACACAACATTGTGGATGCAATTAACAGCACTGAAATACATATATCTGAATATGATTACAAGGGGAAATGTTAAATTGTATATATGGTAACAGATTAAAATTTTTTTTAAATCCATGGAACTACACTACAAAAGCAGTGAACCCTAACTTAAACCATGGCCTATAACTAATAGTACAATTATAATAATGCGTTATCATCAATTGTAACAAATGTTCCATACCAGTGCAAGGTGTTGGTGGTGGGGTGGTATATGGGAATCTTGTATTTTATATATAATTGTTCTGCAAACCCAAAACTTCTCTAGGAGAGAGAAAAAAAAAAAGAAGAAGGCTCTGCCCTAGGTGGGTAAGCCACTGAGAATGCTCTCCATGAGAACACTGTCTTGTCTTGCGCCCATTGAGGTCCTGGTAGATGGGTTGGGAGGACGTGGTCCTAACTAAAAACACACACACACACACACACACACACAATGTCACTGACAGAGCAGGATCTCATTACTGGGCCTAGAGCTTGGTGTGGGACTCTATTCCAACCACGGTCCGGATCTAGGAAGGTGGAGCTCTGAGGGCTGGGTGGGTGCAGACAGCACCCTGTGCTGCACACCAGTCTCACTGGCCACTGCCAGAGCTGCCCTCTGGTCTGCCTTGCTGTCTCGGACCCTCTACCCCAGTGCCCATGGCCGCACACCTACCCAGCCCAGCCCATGGCCAGTCATAGTTCATAGTTCTTGTCTTTCTCACTTCACCCGCAGGGTAATGAATCCCTGGTGACCTCACAGGAATGAAGACCTGGAAGACCCAAAGGCAAGTTCATGCTTGCAAAACCAGCTTTCGGTAACAGAGAAATTTGAGTCAGGAACCAATCCCTTAATCTGAAGAGGCCTAGCTCAACCAGTCCACATGGCCCAAGGGCTGCAGAAGGGGTCTTTTCAGATCCCTCAGGAGAAGAGGTTGGAAAGGAATCCCTGCTGTTTCTAGGAGGAGTTAGGCTACAAGAGGCATCAGTTTATTGGGGCTGTGTAGAAACTCACAGAACATTCAGAGCTGGAGGTCATCTAACAACCACAACCACGGAATTATAACAACTACAGTGCTTGACTCTTATATACACATATACGCCAGACAGGCTTCCACATCCTTAGATATATTAATTCATTAATCCTCACAACAAATCCTTAAGGTAGACTCCTTTATTATGCCCATTTTACAGAAGGGGAACCCGAGCTAGAGAGATTATTTAACGGCCAAATGTGACACAGCTGGTGAGTGGCTGAGCCAGGCTGTGGACCACAGCACTTAGCACCAAGTCTGCTCTCTTACCCATCAACAGTCTGTGGATCCAGTCCAACACCTTATTTTCAGAGAGAAACACTGGGCCTAAGGAGCAGGAGAGACCTGCCCTAAGGCCCACCAGCAGCAGATTCACCTCCCGTTGTGGGCAGAAGCAACGTGTAATCATTCCTGGAAGCTGCTCCCCTGAGATCTTGCTGAGTGAGGAGATGAGTAAACTACTTGCATTAAACCACTAACAAACCCACTCTGATTTCTAAGGTTGCATTTTCCTGGAGTAGGCCATTTTACGTAATCCATTCTCAGATGATCACAGCAGATCATAGAATTTACAGGACACAAGCTGCTGTGATATTTATTACATGGGTTATTTCCTTTAGCGTTCAAGAAGTCCCAATAGAATAGAAATTTATAATCCCCATTTTACAGAAAAGGAAGCTGAGTCTAAAAGCAGTTAAATAACATGCTAGCAAATGATTGAATAGACATGTAAATCTGGCCGTCTGATTTTTCTACACTTCTGCTTCCCGGAAGAGATATTCAGAATGTAAGAAGATAGATAGAATTAATGTTTTGCAGTCTTCATGGCTTTATTCTTTTGGTCATGAACTTTGTCCTCACAGGGTCTGCCAGAGCCTCTCAGAAGTTGAGAGGGGCCCAGTCATTTCCAATTTTCGAGAGTCTCGGTATATTTTTTTAAAAAAGGGAAGAAATGACAAAAGAGGGCTAAAAAGTGATAGTATAGTTTAAGTATTTACATTGAATCATTTCACGCTTTTAATCCATAAACACAAAATATCATGTAATATAATTGTGCTGTTCATAAGATTATTACGGAGTTATAAACATAATTCATGGCGTCTCTACCAGTAGCAGGATATGGGAATAAATGCTCTTTATTCATGGTTTAACGTGTTAAATAAATGTCCTTTTCATTCTTCCTGCCTGTGAATTTCCTATGACCTTGTGGATCACTAATTTGGTGATGATTTGAGGCCTTTCCAGGAGCCCCCTCCTGCCACCAGAGGTAGGCTCTGCCTGGGGCAGGAGTCCTGAGGGAAGGAAGGCTCCAGGGGGTTAGAGGACAGAAGCTGCCCTAGACTCTGCCGCGCCGCTGGTCTCTCAGCACTGCGGCACCAGCTCACACTGTCCTTGGAAGCCACCACACCCCCATGGCAGCCAGGCTGCCCGGTGGGGTCCTCACTGCATGCCCCTGACAAGCGTGTACAGCTGCTTCTCCTGTGGGCACTGGGCCTCACAGCAAGGGGCTTTATGCTAGCTGGAGATGGGGAGGGTAGGACTGGAAACCCCACCTGTTCACTCCTCTGGAATACTCCCCCAGCTCTCAATGAAATCACTGCCCAAACCACCCAGAGAACCCAAAGCTGAGATCCACCTTCTCAGGTGGAGAGACAGAGGCCAGGAGTCGGGAACCTGATTAAGCAGCATGACCAGGTGGCTTGGAGGAGCCAAGAGATGAGAGCTCACATCACATCTCATCACATTGGAGATGAGAGCTCACAAGGGACCCTGTGGCAGACTGGAGCGGAGAAGCCGGGAGCCCGGAGACCTGGAACTGCCCCCTGGAAACCCCTCCAGGACAGCCTTATTCAAACCCTAATATTAGAAACAGACACAGTGGGGGATCGGTTCTGGAATCCTTCTTCCAATTGGAAGAGGCGACTGCCCTGCCGGTGCAAGGACTCGATGAGATGAAATCTCATCCAAAGCTTTTGCACCAACCGCCACGGCTCCCCACCTGACCTCGCAGCTTGTTCTCTCCAGCTCAGCCTAGCTGAACTCGTCTCCTACTTCATTCACCCTCCTATGAGCCTCATATTAAGTGACATTTCCATGTGAAGGCATTCATTCATCTCAGCTTTTTATGTCTCAGGCCTGACCCCAGGCATGCCTGGTCCCCCTCTGCATCCTGGAATGCCCCAGAGGCAAGAAACTGTGCCAGCCCTTCCTTTTCACCTTTCCCCACCCCCACTGCACCCCAGGATAGGGCTCTACCCACAGGGCAGCTTTATCATAGAGCCGTCTCTTCTGAGCAGAGCCCTGGGATTTGGGAGATGGCCAGAAGCTGTCTCCGCCCTTTTTCCTTCCCACCCTGCAAGGAAAACTTCCCTTTAAGCAAAAGAATGTCCAGACCAAACTTATGTTTAGCAGAGACTCACAGAGGAACATAAAAGCAAGTCGAATTCCTTGACACGGCAGGTAAGAGCCGTTCACTGACCAGCCCACTTGCCCTATAAGCTTCATATCCAAGGCTGTAAAATGCCTTTTATAACCTTCCAGTGCAAGTCACAATATGTTTTGGGCATGATGAGGACCTATGGAAGGTTTTCAGGCAGAGGAACATCTGTGTTTTCGAAAGAGCCCCTGGGTATAGGTTACAGTGGGAAAAACCTGAAGCCAGGACTTGTCTCCACCATTAAATTGGCATTCACTGATGGTGGGGACTGTTTCTCTCACGTCAGATGAGGGGTTCCCATTGGCAATGGCAGGAACTCCCAACCCCTGTGCCTAAGCCTGGACACATGCCCAGGGAAAGCTTACCTGACCAGGAAATCAAGGCCCCAGTGGGTCATGAGTTGCCCCTGGTAACCCACACTCCACCGGCTGGCCAAGACCGAGACCCTGGAGATGCAACCCTGTGAAGCAATCCCTCTGCCTCCAGCTCCAAGAGCAACATGACTCCTTCTCTGGGTTCAGTTGTCCTCCCTCTGGCACCAATTTCCCAAATTCCTAGCACCCTAGCCACATGCAGCTGGTGGTAAAGATCACGCTGAAACTCCATCCCCGGCCAGTGACTTGGCCCTAGAACCACATACCAAAGCTGGGCACTGCAGGCAGGGTCATGCGGAGGGCTGGGCAGGGAGCTGGGCTGGGATTTCTGGGCACCTCAAGTCCTTGGGAAGCTCAGCCATGGGGAGGAAAGGTGGCTGGCAGTCCCTTGCCCAAGAAATCCAAGGAGCAAGACTACGCCCCGGGGGCTGGAGTGGAGATAGCCCTTCCCTGCAGGTGGTTCCTATCCTGATGGAGAAGCCACAGCTCCTGCCTTCCATGTCTGATGGCAGAGGCAGAGCGTTCTATTTTTTTTTTTTTTTTACATAATAATATTTGGGTGTTTATATTTCAGTGCCAAGTATTGTTCTAATTACTTTACACGCATCCTTTTCATTTATTCTTTTTTTAATTTATTAATTAAAAAAATAAGAAACAAAATAAAAGAACATACATAATCAGTAATTCACAATATCATCACCTAGTTGCATATTCATCATTTCTTAGACCATTTGCATTAATTCAGAAAAAGAAACAAAAAGACAATAGAAAAAGAAATAAAATGAACACAGGAAAGAAAAAAAAAGATTATTCCTATCATACCCCTTACCCCTTGCCTTCTTGATCACTAGCATTTCAAACTAAATTTATTTTAACATTTGTTCCCCCTATTATTTATTTTTATTCCATGTGTTCTACTTGTCTGTTGACAAGGTAGATAAAAGGAGCATCAGACACAAAGTTTTCACAATCACACAGTCACATTGTGACCGCTGTATCATTATTTAATCATCCTCAAGAAACATGGCTACTGGAACACAGCTCTACATTTTCAGGCAGTTCCCTCCAGCCTCTCCATTACATCTTG
>PVIY010062000.1:0-11028 GCA_004026745.1 Myrmecophaga tridactyla | reverse complement strand
GTTAACTATGTGTCACTCCCACCTACAGAGCACAGGGACCAGACCTGCAGGTGAGTTGGAAGAGTTTCCTGTTTGAGCCTTTCAATTTTCTCCCTCCAAACAGACAGCTATGCCCCCCACAACTCTCCTATTGTTACTGTTCTGATTTTCTTATTTTTCTAAGAGCCCACGGGGCAATCATGGTCTCTTTTTACAAGAAATCGAGACAGAGACAGATGGCCAGATTTCCTCCTCACACTGGGTTATTCCACATCCCCTGCTGGTCCACATCCTCCTGTGTTCCAAGCCACAGAGATGAGACCTGAGACTTGGACACTGAAATGTCCCCATGGAAATTAAACTTTATATGTCTCTATCCAACATAGTTTCTAGTTATTCCATGCAATCTTTTCCTTTTTATCTATGAACATATCCATTCATTTCAGATGTAATTTTTTACCACCTTCTCAATGCTAAGGCAGTTTCTTCATAATATTAAGGAAAAATTCCTGTTCACATGAAGATAATTATCCTGACCTTTTGAAAACAACATTGAATGACATAAAGGGTTTGCTTAAAGCCACAAAATCTTGTGTTCTGGCTGTGATCAGTGTACATACTGGTTATGTGGAAAGCAATAAGAGGGCTGTGAGAGAGGAATCACCATTCAACTTTTCCCATCTTTTTACACAAACATGCCTTCCACATAGAAAACACACTCTGGCCTTCTGAGAGCCATTACAGCTGCTACTTGGCCAGATGTCTTTTCTTTCTACATACATATTTGTGTAATTCATGGGCTTTATCTCAAAGGACAAATAATCAGTTTGTTACAACCACCTCCTGTTGGAGACCTCAGCTGTGAGCATCTCATAGGAATTGGGTATGGTGGAGATGGAAACAAGTTTTCTGAAATGGGTGACTCAGAGCATTTCCTGTTTCCAGGGGTCCTGTCACAGGTGCAGTTGCAGGAATGAAATTCAGAACAGAAGAAGTCCTCACACATCCCTTCTTTCACATACACTGTCTGTGTTCTCCATCACACTCCATAATTATTGCTGAAGGTGGAACTTCCAGCTCAAAAGGGGCTTCAGTAGGTGTGATGCATCACTGCTAATAGTGTTGTAATGAATAACTTCTCAATCTATACATGAATCTGATGCCATAGTCCAAGAACCAATTTTCTCTGCCCATCAGTTTGTATATGATGAGGTTAATACCATGTAATATTATGGGAAAAAAGAAGTGATGGTATTGACATGTGAATACAGATATAAACTTTTCCTGCAGTGCAGGCAGGGGATGGCTCTGCTTGAAAGGGTATCCAGGACCTCTCAAGCCCAGGAGATCACCCCCAGTGATCTGGGCTCAAATTCTGGGAAGTTTGGGGTGATTTTCATCTCAAGGTCTAATTTTTTCCTTCCCTGATGAACAGAAAACATTCCATTAAGTTCCTCTGAAACCTTCCAATACCTGGTCATTTTGATCTGCATTTCAACAACAATGCGCAGTTTCTTAAAACAAACATTTATTTAATGAATTTATTTTTACTTTCGCTCATCCTCCTCTTCTGGATGGGTGTGTGGAAGGAAAGTGACAAAATTTGGTGTTAGGTATCATTTTTTCTATAGGATTATAGTAGAAGCCCTTTGTAAATTTGGAACGTTCCTTCCTCTTGCAAATCTGACAAGACAGTCTCATGAATAGATCTTGATTTTGCCAATATCTTTTTCTGCACCTATTGAGATGAATATAAACTCTCCCTGTTTATTTTATGAGAATGTCAAATTAAATGGAAGAATTTTCTAAAGTTTTTGAGCCATGCATCTTCATCACTGCATACTGTGTCAAGTATCTTTCTTGTAAAATTATAAGTAAGATTGGCCTATATATTTTTTACATAGTGACATTTTCACATTTTATTTGGACCATCCTATTCTCATGAATTATTTGATGACTTCCACAATTTCTGTTTTTACAGATTGATTTAATACGAGATTGACACTAACTTTTCTCGTTAGCATTTAAATTAATTTGCCAAGAAAAACAAAGAGCCATAGATTTTTGCATAATAGGGAATTTACTCATGAATACTGCAATTCCTTATAATATATAGAAATGTTAAAATTATCTGTAAATCCTGAGTAATTTTTGATAGTGAGATGGCATTATTGAATTGTTCATTCCATTTAACTTCCAGGATTTTTGTGTGCATTTTAGACAATATTATCTTATTTTCTGTTTCATTTCCTATAGTATGCACAATGACATTCTGTTTTCAGACACCATATTGATAAGTTGTATTCTTGCTATTCTCCTGGTCACTTTAGATAGTGCCTTAACAATTTGTATTATGTCATTAAACTACCTCTTGCCTCTGTTAATTGATGCTTTCTACTCCATTTCATTTGTTTCTTCTTCTATCTTAATTATGCACTTCCCTCTGCTTATTTTTGCTCATTTTCCTCCTTTATAGTAATTAATGATTTTATCATCATATTATTCATTTCATAATATAATGTTGATATTATGTTATATGTATATAATTCACATATATAAATCCAGGTATGTGAACAGTTATATAAATATTACACTTTTAGTTAACTCTGAAACAACATATTTTTGCTGTATTATAATTATCATTTATTTCCCAAAAGTTTCCACCATTTCTAATCAGTTCTAAAGTTAATTACTAATATGCATTTTGCAGTGCATGAAGCTGTAGCCCATTGTGCTAAAATTTGTATTTCTCTCATAAAAACCATCAGTCATTCATGCATTTTGATGAAATGGGCAGTCACAAAATTCAAGTAATTTTTAAACTTAATTGCATACCTTCTTTTCATTTTGGGAAAGTATAATTTACTTTTTATAGAAGATCTTTATCAAAAATATGATTAGCCAATACTACATTTGATTGTGGCACGACTTTCCATTTACTTAAAGTTGTTTATTGATTTTTTTTGCAATGTTTTATATTTTATTAACATACTTCTTTTCTGGAGACTCTTGAATAAAAAGATGAAAATTCTCACAGATTCAAACCACTGCAGAGGTGGGCAGGCAAACATCAACCTCAAGATATCTCCATCCAAGAGGGGATGACCAGGAGGCACTTTGCAGACGCTGACCAGCAGGGAATATGTTCCCCAGCCAAGGTCATTGTTCTTGGCCCCAAACTCCTTAATTAGCAACTGGTTCTTCCCCAAAGAGGCACTCTGGGACCAATGTCCTCCCTGATTCTGCACTCACTCAGGGTTCAGTGTCACTGAGATTTTTATAACATCTTGCTGGATTTAAAACCTCTCAACTCTCAGAGGAGGGTAAGTGGTGGCTCTTCTTTTTGTATATGATCATCCATGTGTTCCTGACCCATGGCATTGCAGGTAAAGGGAAGCCCAACATGGACACGTTTCCCAAGTCTCAGATGGCTCTTATTTCTTTTGTTATATTTGCTAAATGACCCACAAGCCTAGGGTCCACATGGAGTGGAGTACCCATGCGATGGACCCCAGGGAGAATTACAAATTTGGAATCCAGTGCTGAATAATTATACACAGCACATATATATTTGCATTTATATGTTTGCACAAATGTGTACAGACGAGCCTATGCACATATTCATGTATGTATGTCCACATGTGTATGAGTTATAGACATATTAACTGTGAGTGAGCATTAATAATGTCTGCCTATGTTTCCATGTGTTTGTATTTCCTTATAGTTTTGTAAGTGTGGATATTATTTGTATTATAAATGTCAGTGTATCCATGTGTGCCTGAGTGCAGGTGTGTGAGAATGTGCACATGGGAATGTTCAATTATCTCTGGGTCTGCTACTGAGTCGGGGAAAATTATGGTTTGAATATCAAATTATGCATGCATGTGAAATCTGTACACATGTGTACATGTATGTGCATGTGCAGGTCTATATATGTGAATATATGTGGGTTTGCTTTATGAGTATAATAGGTATGGGTCTGTGTGAATCTTATGTGTGTATGCACATAATCTTATCTGTTTACGTGTGTGTGTGCACATATGCTGGTGCTATGGGTAAAGTATATATGATAATCTGCTTTCAATCCAGGAGTTCTGTATATGCTGATGTTCCCTGGTGTGAGTATAAATAAGAAGGGCACAAGAGGAATAAAAGTCACCACACATTTCTAGATTCACCATGTGTATGCATTCTCTAGTGAATGGGTACCTGGGAGTTCCATAGAATCTAGCATTTGATCTTCCTGCAGAGTGTACCGAGTTACAAGGACATTTCACCAACAAGATATTGTATCTCCAGCATGTGGCATCTCTAAAAAGGAAACTGAAATGCAGCTAGTTAGCCTGGGCAGAGACACTGTGAGGGAAATGCCCTGAGAGGTAGAATGGAACCTCTCTGCGGCATGTCGAATGAGCTGAAAGGGTGCCTGCGAACCAATGAACATAGGACCCAGGCCAAGGGCAGCTGTAGGAGGCACAGGGGAGGAGCATTCTCATAGGGGAAAGCTCTCATCTTCCAAAAAAATATTAAATAAGAACTTAACTAAGAGGATTAATGCATTTCATAATATTTTTCTGCTTTGGGAAGACTTGTCTAATTCAATAAGGCGATGGTAACCCATTTTCATGCAGGTTCTAGGTTCTGTAGATGACTTAAATATGAGCACCTAAAGAACAAGTGTATATTTAATTTTTAAATCAGTGTTTATGGAATTGTAAGAGAAACAGTAATGCAGGGAATAAGATATTCAGAGACTAGATCTATCTTATTTGGCCTGGGCTATGTGTGCTTGGAGGAGTGTGGGTAAGATATTCTGAAAGTTTAATGGGTACAAGCTGAACAGAAATCTTCTGCATAAAAGGAAATATGGGGATGATTGTAAAATTCATAAATATAGTGCGGAATTCTTAAATAGAATTTGAGAATATGACCCTAGCTTATTCAAACCTTAATTCCCAGGAGATATTTGGGAAGCTGTGAGTTCTAAAATGAAAGAATACAATGTCCACTATCAAGAGAAGAAGAATCAAAGGCCTGGGCCATGAATCAAGCTCAATTACCAACAGTCTTTTTAAACGTCTTGTGAGCAAAGGACACACCATCAGATTCACCGGGAAGTCAAGTTTGGATGGCTGAATATTTTACAGCTTTCTGTGGACTCTGCCAGACATTAAGTTTGGATGGCCAATGGTCATGCCATAAGTGTTACCTATGGGCATTCCTAGGTGGTTGATAGGAACAGGTTCAAGTTTACGCACCTTGTGAACATCTCAGCCATAGAAATATGGCTTCATAATGAATGAACTCACACAGCCATATCCTGTGAGTTCTCTGATCCTCTGTGTGTGGGACTCATTCCTACAGATTTCAGCATAATAGCAGGGGACACACATTTTCAAACAAGCATTCAGTGTTGTGATATTAGAACACAGGACTATCTAGTCCCTGTGTTTTCTATAATTTCCTTCTACATCTGGAGTAATCCTGAATATGCAAGGACAGACTCATGAGTATGAAAAGAATCTGAGAACAGTTGTGATAAATGTAGATCATCTGTGCCCAGAGAAATTCACACAACTACCACAACACCATTTTCACTGACACCTGTGTGAACCTAGTTTCTTCACCAGGGACTGGGGTTGTAAAATGGGCTTCTTGGTAGCAGTGGATACAGGCAAGTGCAGGTAAGGAGCTGAACTTGGAGCTTTGACCACTCGGAGTTATTTCCCCCACTCCTGTCTACTCTCTACAGGTGCCCTCCAACCCAGCTGTAGCAAGGGCTGTCGAGGGTTGTGGTTTAGAAGGAAAGACGGTCAGTGAAGTTCTCTGGCTAGTCTTCTGGATATAACTTCTCTACAACTAAATGTAGTGAGGGTGGCAGGCTGGAACACAAAAGCCTCAAGGATGGGATTGGTTCTTGTGAAATCTGGTGGAATAAACTACTCTAAGTCTGGGGCTGAGTCACCATGACAGGATACATGTCCAAGTGCACAGACCTCATTGAACTGTGCTAAAGATTTGGTCTGCTGTTACTGTGTAAGACAGTTTGAACAGCGTCCATCTTGGGGATACCACAAATCTTGAGGAAGATGGCAGCTGCATTGGAAGGAGTCAGTGACATGGGAAGTGTGAACAAATAAAGAACAGTAGAGCATGTTAATAATTAAAATAAGATGGGGCCTTTTCCTTTTAGCAAACTTTCAGTCAGTAAATTCGAAGTAGAGTGGAGATTTTGTAATGAAGAAAGATACTACAAGCATTCACATTGAAGCTTTGCTTAACTTTTTGCTAAGCAAACCCCCAATATGAATACTTGTAATATGAACAAAGTCCTTGGAGCATAAGTTTTCTGTTATGACTCTATATATAACTCCATAAGAAATCTTAAAACCATCATCCAAAATGGCTAGCTATTTTGCTTTCTCACATGCATTGTATGAATAACCTTGTTTCTCAGTATCCTTATTGGCATTTACCTTTATCATTATTTTGCATTCTATCATTTTTATATTACGTGATTAGTTATGGCATATTCCTATTTTAGTTTCCATTTCCCTAGAGATGTATATTTTCATATCTTCTCTGTGATTTTTGGATCATATTGGAAGCTCATTTTTACAGTGTTATAAATTTCATGTCCTTGTATACTAATGATACAAGTCCCTAAAAATCATCTGATTCACCAATATCCTCAGTCTGTGTCTTGTCTTTTCATTTTCTGTGTCTTTTAAACAAAGAAAATGCAACACTTAAATTACATATACTCCCAATAGATCTTTTTTTTCAAAAACGCATAGCAATATCCAAAGACAGCAAATACTTTTTCCAAAAGTTCCTAAATAAAGGCCATATTCAGAGATTGTGTTTAGGCTCTATCTCCTACAATGAAGCATTCTTTAACTAATTTACTTCAAATTCATTTTTGTGGATGATATGTCCCTTATCCATCATTTATTTTATTTACTCAATCATTATTAAGAATATATGGACTCATGGATATTTATTGTATTATAAAATATAAATAAAATATATTATTTTATTTGAGTCAGAAATATTGATTTTTTAACTCCATGGGAATTCCCTACTTAATTCATGTTTACCTTTTCTGATGAGTTCCCTTAAAATGAGATTAAAAACAGGTTTTCTCTGATGTTTCTTATGTTAGACATAATCTCATCGATAGAGAACATGATGTGTCAGATTTGAAAGACTTGTTGACAAGGAATCCTTAACCTGTTGTAGCTATGCTGTGTAAATGCATAAATATCTTGAAATATTTTCCAGTGTATGCATGGGAGAATCTACTAGCAAGGGTAAGCCACTGAATTGCTGTTAAACCCCTAGTAGCCTGAAATAGCAAGGAAGGATTCCCCCCTACATAAAGTGTTCTTCATTTATATATTCATGAATTCGAGAAGTATACAAATCTTGATCTTTATGACAAAGCTGATGGATTTAGATTGAGAGAAAATGGGTTTGGTACATCTCGAATAGGACATACCAAATTTTTGGTAATAGAGCTTCATTCTGGATGGTGTGTAGATGGGAGAAGCTTATGAAGATCAGAGTGGCAATCTCTGCTCACGAAGGAGCTCACCTTCACAAGGCACCTGAAAGCTGCATTTTGTCAGTGAATCCTAGGATTACAGTTGAAATCCTGCAGTGGTGGAAGCCAAAGAACAGCTTGATCTTCCACTCAGTGTATGGCCCTATGTATGTAATCTCAGTTCTATGTGTTCATTCAGAAAATAACTACGTTGGAGTTTGCATTTGATAGTTCATCTGAAAAGCATATATTATGGGCCAAGTTCTCTTAGAAATTATCATTGCTGTTATTAACATGAATAGAACTTTTCAGAAAATTGAAGACATCTATATGTGAGTTCTCATCTCAGAGCACTGTGGTTGCACAGGGAACACATGTTCCATTTCACCTCCTGACAGTGAATTTTTCTGCATTTTTCTGGTACTGGTTTCTCTCTGTTCATTTTCAAAATAGTGTTATTCACAAATCATAGAACCCAACCTGTGGAGCCTGCAACAGGCTGTCAGTATGAGCCACAGTCAGCTGGTAGCCATTAACCCTAAGTGAAGCAGTCATGTATGCCAGCTGGAACATCCCTCTTGCATGCACAGTGTAAAGGTTAGCAAATTAGTAACTACAGGTCAGCAGCTAGCTCCAATTTTGGTTATCGTTTCTAACTTGCCTTATGATTGATTCACAATGTCCTAACCAAATGTTCTGCATCATGCTATGTATAAAACCTGCATCTGCTTGTACCTCCTTTGTCCTGACTTGAAATGGCAATGGCAAAGCTTTGTGCCCTGCTGTGCAGCAGAGTACAATGGTTCAACACATCCTCTTTTGGAAGCTGCTCAGTCTTCACACAAGCAAGCCACACCTCTGTCCTCCACCTTGAATATCAGAATCTGGTGGGTATTTCTACACTGTGGGATATTTTCTCCAGGAATAATGGACCTTGGTTAGAAAATCAAGAAATTATTGTGAATGTCAATGAATACATCTGCCTGTGACTTCCTCATATGTTTCTTAATGAAGCTATAAAAGTGAAATTAGCCAGAAATTAATCATTAAATGCTCTATTGTCTCACTAATATGAACTAACATTAATGAATGAACTTGCAGAATATAATCTATGAACACAGTTTTTCAGGAAATAGAAATAGGGTAAAGGATGGACAATTGGTGCTGATGGAAAACAGATTGTGCAAGAAGACTGATTGTAAAAATTCAGAAATGGATAGCACAATACTACCTGATAGTAGCAAAATAATATACAGACACTCAATGAAATTGAATGTGAGTATGATTGATGGAGAAGTGATGATGGCACTGTGAAACCAGAAGGAAAAATACAGGATAAAGACTGAGATGGAATAATTTAGGAATGGCTAATGTAGACAGTGATGGAAATTAAATGTAGTCAACAGTAACATCGTAATATGTTTCCACTGAATGAAAGAAAGGCATTGTGCCCAAACTAACTGTCCACAGGCAGGGGGCAAAGAGACAGATTTGGATTCTTTGTGGAGGAAAACAAAATGCCTTCATACAGATAAATTTGGCAAAGTAATGTCTATACATGCAGGTTTGTAGCACCCTGGCTAGAGGTACTTCCAAAAGAGGATGTGCTGAACACAAATCTGTCCAGATATTCCACACATGCCAGTGTTCCTGGACTCTGACACTGAAAGGAGTTTATAATATGCCCAACTCCCCAGCACATCTCCCACTCTCAGGCACATTGAATTTGAATGAATTTAATTAATCAACTCCCTTTGTAAACTACTATGGAGCAAGAAAATGACAGCAATGCCTATTAAAATACATGTGCATATAAATGAAATTTGCCTGGTGGTATATGAAAACATAGAATTCAAAAATCTCTGATTATCAGCCTTAAAAAATTAAGTGAACATTGATGACATATGAATTCCATTATACTGTATCTTTTAATCATACAAATTGCACTAGTGAATCCTCAGATTGCTTTAAGATACCTTCCAATGTATCTTCTTGTATTCTGATGTACATATCTCACGAATACCAAACCAGATTTAATCCTTAGACAACACTCCACTTAATGCATGCAGTTTTCTGACAAGTTGTCTTAGTGCCTGGAGATGTCCAATGTCATGTGCAGATGGTGGGATGTTGGGGACACATAGTATTGTTTGGGGGTCTCTGAAATTCTCTTGGGCATCCTATTTGAGCCCAGATTGAGTATCTACAGAGCTTGTGCTACTGCTGTTGTGAGACCAAAAACACATTAGGCACAGAATCATTCATGGACTTATTGTGTTTTTGAACAGGAGAAGTTTTCCAGTGGTGTGTGTTCCAGATGTTCAGGACCCCAACAGCAATAGGGGACGCTGACATAGTAATATGTGATTCCAGAACAATGACATCTCATATGTATGAGGACATCAGGTCTCTTGCATAGTCTTAAAAGGCTCCAAACCTGATATATTGATAATTAGTACTTATATCTATGACACAATCAACATTTTATTTACATTCATGGTAACATTGTTCCCATTCTGGAGACCATTTTCATTCTAGACCTTAGGCCTTGACTATAGCACATTTGTTATGGGCTATTTAGGAGGGTCCCATTACTTGGACTGCCACATTGTGGAATCATCTCCAGTCGCTACTCAATGGGATGATTACAACCATGTCCCAGGGGCATGGTCTGGAATGTTGGAATTGAGACACAGTACAAAGACTCTGTGAAAGGCTCAAGAGATAAGTCCTAGTATTTGAATTGATCAGTCTGAGAGCCATGGACACAGCAATGTATGACTTGAGACTCTGTGAATAGCCTAAGAGATCCCCTGCAGAGTGGCCTCCAGTAGGCTTGCATGATTTCAAAGCTCTTTAATCTTGTGAAAACTAAAGCAGTGGAGGGTATATATATACTCTGAAGTCATCTCTAAGGGACTGTGTTTACCCTTCTCTCATTGTACACAGTTGTTCTTATCAGTGACCAGTGGCTCTGAGCATGACTAGAGAGCTTACCAACAGGGAGGAGAGTGAGCAACTTTCTTACTTACAGGCTTTGTTTGAAACCAGAGATGCCTAACATGCTATTGCAGATATTGGCCAGCCCATACAGGCTTACTGACCACAACTTTAGCTCAGCCATCCCCGGCCATTACACCTGCCAGTGACAGTTTTGGCTGCCACCTACAACCAAAACTTGAATGCTCAAGTCCATAAATATATCCCATGGGGGTCTTACATTGCAGGGATGAAAGTAGGAACTGCGGAATACAAGGCTTACGGGGACATTAAGCCCATTTTCAGGACAGGGACAGCTGTAAGGAGCTCAGCAACACTGAGTCCAGGAAGCAGGGCCAGGACACCTCAGGGGGAGCTCAGGAAAACACAACTTAGATACATAGACAGGGGAATTTTGAGGGAGCTTGGGAATATGGGACCAAAGTACAGATTCAGGGAATGTGCAGGGGAAGCTCAGGACTTCATCATTCAGAGACCAGTATGAGGGATTTGCAGAGGTTAAA
>PVIY010061999.1:0-11031 GCA_004026745.1 Myrmecophaga tridactyla | reverse complement strand
CTCTACAAGGTGACCCCCGTCCCTGGCCATGCCCCCCAGCCTCTGTGAGGTGATCCTCCCCGGCTGTGGCCCCCAGCCTCTGCTCAGAGACCCTCCCTCCCTGGCTGTGGCCTGGAAATAGGACTCGTCTCCCTTTTCATCTTGGCACTCACATCCTCAGCTGCCGAGTTCCCTGCCGGCTCTCTGTCTCGGGATGGAAGGTGAGGCCAGGCTCTTGTGCCGCCTGGTGGCGGTGTCAGCACACCTGCTCGGACTTCAGGCATTGTTCTGTAATTAATCTTTATCTTCAGATCTGAAATTCCAGTCCCCGTGCAGTGTGGGTGGAAGCATTAGACGTAGCGGTCGTATCAAACTGAAGACTGAACTTGTTTTTGGACAGTGAGGGTCAGGATTTTGCAGGTCCTCTCATGCACAGAGGCCAAAGTGCCACAGTCGGGGGCTCAAGTGGGGAAGGCAGGTCTCAAGGCGTGATACTTTTCTGTTCAATGAGTGAGAGCCCGACTGCCCTCCTTGGCCGCCTTTTCCCGCCGGGCTAAAGCTGCCTCTGGCCATGAGGACCACAAGGGAAGGCTGCACCACGGACCGGCCGTCACCCTTCCCTGCACGGAGCTCTGCAGGGGCTGAACCCCTTGGCTTCTGCACCCGGGTGCCTCATCAGAAAAGGATATGCCCGTCCTAAGTGGTTGCATCCAGTGCAGTGGAAGGAAGGAAAATTGCAAGCGTTTAAAATCAAGTCAAAATTGTTCTACTTGTCATGAGTCCTGGAAAGGGCCAGAACGTCTTCCCTGTAGGTGGTGGAGACTGCTGGAGCGTGCCGCGTGTGTTATTCCCGCAGTCGGCCGGGTTCCCGTTCCCAGAGGCAGGTTGAGCGCTGCCTCTGCACTGGGCCGTGCTGGCGTGGGCCCCAGGCGGCCATCACCAGCAGGTGGGCGTGGTTCTAGGTTTAACCATTTCCCTTCGATTTCACAGCAGCCCTGTTTTTTAGCTTTACCCATGAGAAAGCTGAGACCAAGGAAGAATAAGAGACGCCACAACCCTTGTGCAGAGATGCTGCAGCATAACTTGGAAAACCATGTTTCAGAAGCAAGCAAGTTTGTGTCCAGCAGCCTCCTGCTGGCTGCGGAGCTCGGTCCCTGCACCTCTGGCTTCCTCACCTGCCGAGGGGAGGAGTAAGAACAGCACCTGCCCCCCAGGGGGGATGTGGGTGGCGATAATTGCAATAGTAGTAATTAATCATCCTTGGTTCGCACTAGGAAAGGCGCAGCATGTCAGCTCCGGGCTCGGGGGTTGCTGTCTGCTCCCCGGTTTTCACGCCCATCCTGCCTCCTTCAAGAAGCTGCCTTCACTCTTCCTCAGATGGGTTTTGCTGTTCCCGGCATGATTTCTGCACCTGTCATCGGCACCAGGCAATTTAGCACGTGACTAACAGGTGTCCAGTCTCTCCAGGCCAGCTGTGCCCGGAGCTCCAGGAAGCTCTGAACCTTGGGGCTTGTAGTGGCTCTTCAAAATCCACGTTAGTTTTTAGGTTTTTAAGGAAGGGCTGTGTTAAAGCGCCTCTGTGTCAGCTTTGGGGAATGCAATGGACCTGGAACAGCCCAAATAGTTTCTAAAAGAAGTAAAAGTCTGGAGGGCTTATCCTGCCTGATTTCAAAACTTAGAAAGCGGGCGGCTGCCGTGGCTCAGCAGGCAGAGCTCCGACCTGCCGTGCTGGAGGTCTGGAGTTCGATCCCTGGTGCCTCCTGCCCATATACAAATTTAAAAAAAACTTAGAAAGCTACAGTGTTGGTGTAAGACGTGACACGTCAGTGCATGGGACAGAACTGGGAGCAGAAATAGACCCCAGGCTGTGGCCAGTTGGCTTTCTTCAGCAGTGCCAACGTAGGGAGGGTCACTTTTTAAATAAATGGCACTGAAATATTTGGGTGTCCGTATGTTAGAAAAATGAACCTTGATCCTCACTTAATAAAGTATGCAAAAATTAATTTGAAATGGAACACAGATATGAACATAAACATTTCCGGAAGAAATCACAGGTCAAAATTTTAGGTAAAAATGTTAAATGGGATACAAATAGCACAAAAAAAATCAAAGAAAATAGTTCATTTAGATTTCATCAGATTTTACAACTTTTACTCATTTAAGTTCACGATTAAGAAAATGAAAAGGCAAGCCAAAGAGTGGGAGAACATATTTCCAAAACATCTAAGCAAGGAATATCTAGACTATAAAAAGAACTTTGGCAACTCAATAATTAAAAAAATCCAATGGGTAAAAGCTTTTTTCAAGATCTTCTGCAAGATCCCCGCCTCCTAAAAATAAATTCCAAGAGGCGTGAGGATATGTCAGCACGAGCCAGGAGGGGGTGTGTGACACACAGGGCACTCAAGGCACACAAGGCACACCGCCCGAGCTGGAGGCGAGCCACGGGTCCTCCCCGGCGCGGTGGGAGGGGCGGGCAGCGGGTACTCGGACCTGCACGTGGGGTCTCCGCGGCCGAGTGCCGGGGCAAAGGAGGGTGCAGTAAAAGACCCGGCGTGTGGGTCCGTCTGTCGGTCTGTACGAGGGGGCAGGCGGCAGATGGGGGTTCGGGGGCAGGATGGGACTTTGGGGCGATGGAAGTGTTTTGCGTCTTGGCGTGGCTGCGCGCTGTAATGAAAACTCACCCACCTGAGCACTGTGGGCGGGGATCCCACTGCAGGTGGCGTGCACCTGTCCAGGCAGGTTTGTAACCAGGCCAAAGTGGCGGGAGGAGGCGGGGCCGGTGCACGTGAGCATGCGGTGATCGCGGCCAGAGCACCCGGCCGCTGGCGGTGGACAGGGCCGGGCAGGGAGGGCACCGTGTCCCCGCATCCCCGCGTTCCCACCCCCAGCCCCTGGTTTCCTCGCAGCCCAAACAGCAGCAGGAAGATGGCCCCTCACTGCCATGTTCACCAACTGCGTGCGAGCCAGCTCCCAAGTGAGCCGCGCGGGTGGCTGCTGGATGGTCCAGTCACTGGGCCTCACTGACCTAGGGGTTAAAGAGCAGCAGCAGGGCGGGTCACGGTGGCTTAGTGGCGGAGTTCTCGCCTGCTGTGCTGGAGACCCGGGTTCGATTCCTGGTGCCTGCCCATGCAAAATATAAATAAATAGCATAACATATAAAATAAAATTTTAAAAAAGCAGCAGCGGTGGCTCTAGGGTCCCACCTCCACTTGCCACTTGGCTGCTGTGGGACCTGGTCCGAGTCAGGTTCTTTCGCCTGGACCAGGCCTGCCCTTGCACCCAGGGCTCCGGCGTGTGTCTCTCGGCCTCAGTAGTTTATTCTGCAGAGAAGCATAGCAAGCTCTGGCCCTTCCACTTCACAGGATGACCGAGGGCCGAGGGTAGGTGAGGGTCAAGGGCAGGTGCAGGGTGCCCCTGGTGCCCTGACAGGGGCTGGGCTGCCGTCTCTGCCGTCTCTTGGCTTTACGTGACATGTGTAGCGTGCCCTGTGACGGGCTTGGCACATAACTGGCGACATGCCCAGCAGACTCTGGTTCCTGCCGTGTGTGTCACAGTTGGGCACATGTGGCTTTCTGTGAAAGCCTTCCCCGCGTGCGTGCTTGTTCAGTTCCAGGCAAGGAGGAAAAGGCCAGCCCACAGTGTCCAGCTGGGTCCAGTCACAGGGCGCGTGACCCCTGAGCAGTGGCTGTGGCGTTGCAGTGCGGGGGGGGGTGGGGGACACTGGAGAACTGGGCATGCTGGGGCCTGGCCGCAGTGTCCCCCTGGCATGGTATCTCCAGGCATGCGGTGTCCCCTGGGCGTGGTGTCCCCTGGGTACGGTGTCCCCGGGTGCGGTGTCCCTGGGCACACAGTGTCCCCCAGGTGCAGTGTCCCTGGGCACACAGTGTCCCCCAGGTGTGGGGTCTCCCGGGCATGGGGGCCCCCGCATCTGCAGCTGCCCGTGCCATAGCTGCAGCCAGCAGGTGGGCACCCCCGAGGCGTGCCGGGCACTCTAATCCAATGTCCTGCTGTCTTTCAGTCGGACGCCCCTCTCCGCCGGTCAAGAAGCGCCCACAGGCCTCCTGCCATGGATGGAGAAGGCGAGGAAAACCTGAGTAAGACCTGGGCCTCCACGTGTCCCCCGTGTAGTCTAAAAGCTTTGCGTTCTGTGAAGTTGTTTAAGGAGCCCCTCTCGGGGAAAGCCATTTTTCCACTGCTGTGGCATGTTTTTGCCTGGTGACGGTGGCCTGTGCTCAGTGTCCTGTGTGGTTGGCACAGCGTCGTGCCTGCAGCCTCAGGCGAGGCCGTCCCCGCATGCCATTGCCGAGCAGCGTCGCTGGTGCCCTGTGGGGAACCGGGCCCAGGGCAGCCCCAGAGGGCATGGCACCACCCAACACGCCAGCACGGCCACCTCAGCGCCCGCCCTCGCCCCCCTCTCCTCCAGCCACAGCCGATCTTTGAGGCTGGTTGAAATGCCTGCTCGTTTGGGATAACCAGACATTTTCCTTAAACACAGCAGGCTCTCCCTGCATCATGAGGGAGCTCATGTTAGCTGAGACCCTCAGTTCCCAGAGTCTCTGATGAGCCTGAGGCTGGTGCAGGCCCCCTCCTCTCCAGCCTTCCTGCTTGGGGCAGGGGATGGAGAGCCCCAGCCCCCCTATTTGAGTGCTCCATGCCGTCTTCCAGGAACAGGTCCATGGATGCACTGCTCCCTCCTGTTTTACCCCAGACCCCAGAGAGCAATGCCTCTAAATAAGGTTTAAATATTCCGACAGGGGTAGGAAGAGCTGAGTAAGGAAATGACAATGAGGACACCCTTTTCTAACTAATCGACCCATAATTTGCATTCTCTCTGATTTGTCTCTGGAATGTTTCCTTGAGCTTGTTGGCGGCGGGAACTCCCCCAGGCGCCCCCGAGCACACGCGGCTGAGCGCAGGTGCTGCCTCGGTCCCCGCCCCGCGAGCTTGCCGTGTGCACCTGAAGTGCGCTGGGGCCTCTGTGGCTGACCTGCACCTGACTGTCCCTCCTTTGGTTGACGTCGGTCTTGGGGTACAGCGTAGGAGAGCGGGGTACCCTCTCCCCGAGGACCGCGTGACCGGCACGCCCTCCCCCACCGCCCTCGGCTGCCTGGGCTCCTTTCACACTGGCTGCCCCATCGCGTCCTACCTGCAAGATCTTTTTAAAACCAGCCGTGTGTGTTTTTACTGGCTGGTCCCACTGTCCCTTCCCAGCTTTGCCACCACGTTGAGAAGAAAGGGCGTGCCGCCTGCCTTGTCTTGGAAAACGCTCCTCAGGCTGCCGGGCGGTGCCGGGGTGGGGGGAGGGGGCGGGAGGGGTCCTCCCGCGTGTCCGTAGCTGGCCCTGGGGGTCCCCGGGGGGCCCCTGGCCAGCCACAGCCTCTGCCCCTCTTGTGCCAATGACGCAACGTGGAGATTTTGTCAGTGAAGGAGTTTCCCTGTCCCCAAAACCGTCAGTGACAACCTACCAAGATAAAGCTCCCCCTGGATAGGTTTTCTGGAAAGATTAGCTCATGGTTGCAGCTGCAACTTGGAAATGCTGGCCCTGTACTTTCTATCATTTTAAAGCAGCCCGAATTTATCATGATTAATATTTACATTCATGAACTATTGTAGCATGATATGGAAAGGGTAATGAGTCATTATAGTGGGGTCTCTCCAGCTTTAATTTCCTGTTTTCCTTTACATAGTAGCAATTTTCATAAGGCTGAATGTGAGCAGTATGTCATTGCTTCTGAAGTGAATAAGAGTATTAAATTTATGTGAACTGCATTATAGAAAGTATGTATTTCTTACGATCTCAAGATTATTTGTTAATCTATTTTTTATCTCTAAAAGAAAGTATTTGGTTGTCTCAGAGGTTTAAAAATTTAATTACATGCATTGCAAAATACATCTACGATTTGAGTATCTATAATTGATAAAGAATTCAATTTAGCAATCAAGTTAAAATGTAAGTAGTAATGTAACATGTAATGTTCTTACTTCATCTGTTAACCTATGGATTTTTGTCTTGGCTGTACTTGTTTTAACCTTTTGTTCCCTTTGAGCACCGAAAGGAGTAACCTATTGAGCTTTTGCTGGAGGATGTTATAAATGGAAATTTAGTGACTGTTCCATCGCTTTGTCAGCTGGGAGAGTGTGACGTGCAGGGCTCCTCTGAGGCGTGCCGTGCCGAGGGGGCGTTACCAGGCCCCCGCTTCGGCCTTGCCCCGGATCGCGTTGAGCCCAGGGTTGTTTTTACCGCCTCGGCGAGGGGCAGTTGCCCCCGCATTAGAGCTCTGTCCTGAGAGGTCCCAGCCGCTGCGCTGCGGGTGTTTGCCCGGTTTTCTCAGCGCGCCCCCACAGCGAGCGCCCGCCTGCACGTCGGGCGCAGGAGAGCCCGAAGCCCCCACGTCCGGGCACTGGTCATTGGTTTTCAGTTGTAGAAAATACTTTGGTGGTTTAAAGGACTGTCTGTGGATTTTCACAGCTGGTGGCAGAAGGTCTTGGAATATGGCCACGTCGGCTAGTGATAAACTCCTGTGCCCTGGGCGGCAGCCGGCCTGCTCACGCTGCGCCCTACAGAAAGGAAGGATTTCCTTTTCTCTTTTTAGAAGAACAAGGGAGGATCCGATCCTTTTTGTTATTCCCCTTTTTGAAATCAAAGTCATGTTTGCTCATTAATTTTAAATATCCTTTACCTTTACAAGATAGGATAACCAAAATCTCCTTGAAATCCATCCAACATTTACTTCGTAGGCTTGCAAAAAAAAGGACAAAGTTGCCAGCCTTGGGTAGGGAGCACAGACGGAGCCTGCAGCCGCAGTTTCCCCCTCTTGTTCCTTTTTCTTTTCTCCTGTCATGGAATGTATTAAACGTCCAGAGGGAAATCAATCCCAATAAATAATGAAAAATCTTAAGTGAATGCTAGAGATAAAGCTATCTCCTCTCAGAATAATTTTTAAGAACCAGACTATTTTTACATAATAACATAAGCAGTTTTCTAAGACTGATTCAGAACTAAATCAGATAATTGCATGTTGATTGAATATTTTAAACCCCCAAATTTCATAACATGTGAATGCCTGTTTTAACATTATGCTTCCAATTCCGGAAGATGCTGCAATTCAGAGCCCATAGGGAGTGTTGAGGGTAAATGAAGTTCAAAAAGAAAAATTGTCTTTCCTGGAATTAAATTGTCATTTCCTTAGACCAGTCAAGTTAAGGTTTTTCTAGGTAAATGTATCAACCCACATTTTGATAAGCCTGAATAAAGTGTCTCTGGATCTTCAGAATAGTTCGGTAGGGAAAGAATTATTTAAAAAAACTAAAAGCAGCTGGTGATATGAGACAGAGAATGCACCGGCTGTTCCTCAGCAGCCCGACCCGACCGAGGTCCCTGCGCGTCCCTAGCTCCCTGGCCGAATTCCTAGTCCCGTATCCACGCGGTGAGGGGTAAAGCGCATAAGCACGCATACTCGACCAGTTGCAAAGGTAGATAAAGGAATCTATAAATTTTGCATTTACAAGGTCCTGCACCGAAGGCATTGTAAGTTACTCTTTCTGGGCACCGCAGGTTCCGGCCCCGCCGACGCCAAGGAACACCGCAGCGTGGACGCGGTGCCCCCCCGAGACGGCGGCGCGGCGGGGCCCCGGGAGGGGACGCAGCCCCCCGATGGGGGCGGCGGCGCGGGCAGGAAGCGGCCCCTGGACGAGGGCAGCAACGGCCACGCCAGGCTGCGGCTGAAGCGGCGGCGGCGGGCGCCGGGACCCGTGCTGCCCAAGAACGCGCTGATGCAGCTCAACGAGATCAAGCCGGGCCTGCAGTACGCGCTGCTGTCGCAGACTGGGCCCGTGCACGCGCCGCGCTTCGTCATGTCCGTGGAGGTGAACGGGCAGGCCTTCGAGGGCTCGGGCCCCACCAAGAAGAAGGCCAAGCTGCGCGCCGCCGAGAAGGCGCTGCGCTCCTTTGTGCAGTTCCCCAACGCCTCCGAGGCCCACCTGGCCATGGGCAGGACCCTGCCGGCCAACGCTGACTTCACGTCCGACCAGGCCGACTTCCCCGACGCGCTGTTCAACGGCTTCGAGACCCCCGACAGGCTGGAGCCGCCCTTCTTCGTGGGCGCCAACGGCGACGACTCCTTCAGCTCGGGCGGGGACCTCAGCCTGGCGGCGTCACCTGTGCCCGGTGGCCTGGCCCCGCCACCCCTCCCGGGGCCGCCGCCCTTCCCGCCGCCCAGCGGCAAGAACCCTGTGATGGTCCTGAACGAGCTGCGGCCCGGCCTCAAGTACGACTTCCTGTCCGAGAGTGGCGAGAGCCACGCCAAGAACTTCGTCATGTCGGTGGTGGTGGACGGCCAGTTCTTCGAAGGCTCCGGAAGGAACAAGAAGCTGGCCAAGGCCCGCGCGGCGCAGTCGGCCCTGGCCGCCGTGTTTAACCTGCGCTTGGACCAGACGCCGTCCCGCCAGCCCATCCCCAGCGAGGGGCTCCAGCTGCACCTGCCGCAGGTGAGGGACCCTGGCAGCGCGCGAGCACGGGGGCGCCGAGCTGGGGGGCGCGATGTCCAGGCCTCCCGCGTTCCCTCCCCCTGCGCTGCGTCCACACCAGCACGAGGCTCCAGGTGGCCGTTGGTGGACGCCTGCTGATGGCGCGTGCAGGGGCCAGCCTGGAGCTCAGAGACTCACGGGCCGGCCAAGGCGGGGGGCCCCGGAGCCTCCGTGCCCTGGGTGGTGCCTCGTGCCAGTGCAGCCCCCCACCTGTCCCTTCCAGCCCTTCCCCCTGCACGGACCCACGTCCCCTAACGGGACATTGGCGGGAAAAAGGGCAAGGGGGAGACCCCACATTGGGACCGCGCCCCCTGTTCAGGCATGTTTCCCTCCAGAGGGCTCATCTGGACGATGTGGGATGCTGAACCCCCAAACCTGGGCTGCAGCATCTGGATGTCACTCCAGCACTGCTCCCAGAGGGGACCGTCAGGGGCGGGGGACTGGGCAATGAGCCTGTGCAGGGTGGAGGGCCATGGGGAGCCCATGGGGGCTCTGTGGGGGCTCGTGGGGAGCCTCTGGGGGGCCGTGGGGAGCCCGTGGGGGATGCAGGGTTGTGGGGAGGCCATGAGGGGCCGTGGGGTGCTGGTGGGGGGTGAGGGCCCCGTCAGCCGCACCTGTGGTCGACCAGCCCCTCCGCACCGAGTCACCTCCCTCAGGCGGGAAAGGGCAGCCCCCCGAGTTTGGTCTGGAGACCCCTCCCCATTAAATCAGCATGAAGAAGGGCAGAGTTTCAGGGTTGGCTCAGGTGCTCAGATGGAGGAGGAAGAGTGAAGGAAAAATGAATTTTTACCACCTCTACATTCTAAACTCTTTGACTATTTATTGCCTCTTTTTTTGGAAATACAAAATTCTTCCTGTCTGATGTAAAAAATTAGTCTTCAAGGGAAAAAATCAGACTCCCTTTCTTCTTTTTTGTGAAAATGTGAGCCAACCTGAAGATAAAACGTAGACTCCATTTTATCAGAATAAACGAGGGGCTCGGAGCTGGCGGGAGGGGGCGTGCACCCCTCAGCAGACCCCGCCCGGCGCAGCCCTCGGACAGTAATACCTCCGCGCTGGTCATCTGGCCTGCCCAGTAGTTCTCAGTCTTCAAAGAAAGAAATTGTTTTTCTCTTGCTTAAACAACATACATCAATATAAAATAACATGTTCAAAGTATTGTACTGGTTTTCTTATGAACTAAATAATTGCTTCCTGTATCAGCCCCTTGGTAACACTTCCTGTGAGAACTGTTCGTCTGTTTATAACTTTCAGGCCCGTGGCCCTGGGTCCCGGGCGGTTTCCTTTATGGGCCTCACTGTTGGCTGAAATGTCCAGCCCGAGTCAGTGACCTGTCCCCCGCGCCGACCGTCAGCAGAGCAGGGCCGTGATCAGACGCGCATCGCTGGGGGGTTCCCTCGGGCCTGGGACCCGCGCGCCTGGGGGCCCTGTGATTTCTGGGTGTTGACGGCACCCCCTCCCTCAGCCTCTCGCGGCTCTGAGCCCGTTTCCGGGGCCCTGTCCTCGGGGAGCTGCCCGCCCACCGTTCTCTGTCCGCAGGGGCCCTGCACTCGGTGTCCTTGGACTGGGTTTTAAGGTGGACCTTCTAGAACGGGTGACAGACCCCACCCTCCTCACTTAACCCTCAGGGGCTTAGGGACCTCCAGCCTGGTCACCCCATGGTGCTCGGCGCAGCCTTCGGGAGCCGTACGACGAGACACCCACCCCGGACGCCCTGCAGGCCCGGTGGGCACGAGCTGTGTGGAGCTCCCCAGGGGCGTTTTCCTTCTGCATCTCCAAAGCTTTCCTGGCTCCAAAGCTTTTCCCAAATGGTTCCCCCCTAAAGGGCCCCACTACGCAACCCCACCTGGAATGGGTGGGTCCCATCTCCATGGAAACAATCAAAAAGCTCCACCCAGCAACACTGAGTGAGGATTCAGGGACGTGGCTTTTCTGGGGTCCACAGATTCAAGGCGCACGTCCCCGAGGGGGTCTCCTGGGGGGGGCCGGGAAACAGGGTGGACGGCAGGGGTGCAGCGCCGAGACGGGCCCTCCTGGGCCGCAGCCAGAGCCCAGCCTGTCCTGGTCACATGTTTGCCCTTGAGGGGAGGAGCTCACGCCCGTGCCGTCGGCCGCGCTGCCGGGCGCATGTTGGAGCCATGGGGACAGGGCACGGTGCCCGCTCGCAGCTGCAGGTTCCGGCGCGTCTCTGACCCGGGCTCCTGTACCCCAGGTGCTGGCGGATGCCGTGGCGCGCCTGGTCCTGGACAGATTCGGTGACCTGACGGACAACTTCTCGTCCCCTCACGCACGCAGAAAGGTGCTTGCTGGGATTGTGATGACAACAGGTACTTAACCCTCAACCCCCCGGTTCCCTCTGGGCGGGCGGGCCGGGCTGTGGGTGTAAGTCAGGACCGGACAGGAGGCTGCCCCCGAGGCCCGCGGTGGCTGCGCCTCAGGGAGACGCTGCTGCTTCCCGTGACGTGTGGTTCCCATCCTTTCCGCCATGGGTTCGGCCCCAAGACACAGGACAGGACCTGCAGG
>PVIY010061998.1:0-11029 GCA_004026745.1 Myrmecophaga tridactyla | reverse complement strand
CAAAAGTTTGAATGAGAAAAGATTTTCTAAGTGTATGAGCAATCAGGACAAAAAATACATATACATAGGTAAAAGACAAATTTCTAAAGGGAAAAAATATTTTTAAGAAAATAAAAGGCAAATAAATTGAAAATATAATTTATATAAATAAAACAATTAATAGAGGGAAATTATTCAACCTGACTTTTAAAAGAAATGTAAAGGCCCTGATGAATGTAACATCCAAAGTTATGATAAGAGAATATTAGAAAACAAATAATTATCTAATAAATATGTGATAAAATAAATGTTGAACTTTAATAGGAATTATAGAAAATTCAAATGAAAAATGTGAAATTTAGAAGCAATGATGTTTAATGTTGGGAAGCATATGAAAGAGGCACTTTCTTATATGGCTAGTGAGTTGCAAATTTTACAGATTTTAGATAAAATCATATGGTAATATGTTAAAATAACTTAAACAGGTATTGAGGACTGAAACATGTTCCCTAAAAAAAGCATGTTCAGGTCCCAACCCCTGTCCTATAGCTGTGAACCCATTGAAATAAATAGGACCTTTGAAGATGTTATTGTGCCTAAACTGAATGAGGATGAGTCTTATAAACAAAGGAAATTGGAAGCAGAAGAAACTACAGGAGTAGCTAGAAGCTGAAAGTCATAGGAACCCAGAAGAGAAAAGAACAAATGCCACCATGTATATTGCAGTGTGATGAAAAAGCCAAGGAATCCCAAAGATTGCTGGTCAGCCAGAAGATACCTACCCCAGGATGAAGCAAGCCTTCTAGCCTCTGAAACCATGAAGCAACAAATTCCTGTTGCTAAGTGAACCCATGGTGTGGTATTTGTTTTACAGCCGAAAAACTAACATAACAGGTACGTCCTTTATTAAAAGAAAATCATCCTAGAACTTTGTACATGAAAATGTTTACAAAACTAAAAGTAATATAAACATTATTGCTAAATTTTATATTGTAGAACACCCATACAGTAGAGAATTATGTAGCTATGTGAAGATTGTGTTTAAAAGTATTCTACAGTTTTAGAAAAGTTCCATGATACATCTAATTGAACAAAATAAGAGTTGATAGAGTTTAATCCTTACTTCATTTTAAAAATATGGACAAAGATATTAGGGACACCCAAATTAATACGCCAAAGCCCTTGATTTTGAGGCTTATTCTTTTAAAGCTTTTGTATTATAGTGGAGAAGCTTAGCCTACCTATAGGTATGGCTAAGAGTTACTTCTGGAGGACCTCTTTTGTTGCTCAGATGCAGCCTGAGTCTCTCTAAGCCCAACTCTACAAGTGAAATCTTTGCCCTCCCTGCTACGTGAGACATGACATCCAGGGGTGAACATCTCAACTACTTGTTGAAGAGTACTTTGAAAACTATTGCTTTTTTCTTTCTTTGCTTTTATATATGTTATATTATACAATAAAAAAAGTTTAGAAAATATGGACAAAGAAAGAAAAGAGACTAGAAAAATAAACAAAAAATACTAAGAAAAACTTTTAGCTAGACAAAGAAAAAAAGAGAAAAGATGCTGTTCTAGTTTACAAGCTACTGGAATGCAATATACCAGAAATGGAATCGCTTTTAAAAAGAGGAATTTATAAGTTTCAAGTTTACAGTTCTAAAGCCATGAGAATCTCCAAACTAAAGCAAGTCTATAAAGATGTCCAAATTAAGGCACCATCAAGAGGCACCTTCACTCAAAAAAACTGACAAAGTTCAGGGTTCTCTCTCAACTGGAAAGGGATGTGGTGAACATGGTGACATCCAGTAGTTTTCTCTCCAGGAATCTTCTTTCATGAAGCTCTCCTGGGGATGTATTCTTTCTTCATCTCCAAAGGTCTCTGTCAGCTTGGGCTCTCTGCTTCATGACTCTCAAAAATGCTTGCTTCTTTTAAAGGATTCCAGCAGACTAATCAAGAACCACCTGGAATGGGTGGAGTCACATCTCCCTCTATTCAAAAGTTAATACCCACAATTGGGCAAATCACATCTCCATGGAGATAATTTAATCAAGTTCCCAACTACAGCGCTGAATAGGGTTTAAAAGAAATGGTTACCTCTGTGAGATTGGATTAGGATTAAGGCATGACTTTTCTAGGGTACATGAATATTATCAAATCAGCAAAGATACAAATAAAGTCAAATGAAAATAGTGATATCACTACTAATCTTACAGAAACAAAAAGGATTATAAGAAAATACTTAGAATATACCAGCAAATTAGTTGTTATAAAGAATATGAAAAAAAGCCTAGAAACACAAATTCCCTATACTGACTCCAGAAAACTTCAACAAACCTATATAACAAGTATACAGATTGAATCAATTACCAATAAAGTCCCAACAAAGAAATGTTAAGGACCAGATGGATGCACTGGTATATTCTACCACACATTTAAAGACTTAACACCGATCCTTCTCAAACTCTTCCAAAAATTTAAGAGGAGGGAACACTTTTCAGTCCATTTTATGAGGCCACCATTACCTGATACCAAACCTGTTGAAGACACCACTAGAAAAGAAAATTACAGATCAATTCCCTTCATGAATATAGATGAAAAATACTTAACCAAATATTAGCAAACTAAATCCACAGCACATTAAAAAATATTATAGACTGTGACAAAGTGGCATTTCTGCAAGGAATGCAAGGGTGGGACAAATTGCAAAAATCAAACCAAATAATATATCACATAAAGCAACAAAGTAAAAAGCATATATGATTATCTCAATAGATGTAGACAATGCATTTGATAAAATTTTATAGCACCCTTTTTTGATGAAACACCAAGGAAACAAGGAATTGAAGTGAACATTCTCAACATGATGAAGGTCCCTTATGGAAAACCCATAGCTTGCATGATAATGGTGAAAGAATGAAAGATTTTCCCCTAAGATCAGGACCAAGACACAGATGCCTACTCTCACCACTGTTATTCAAAATTGTAGTTGAAGTTCTAGCCATAGCAATTAGACAATAAAGATAAATAAAAAGTGTTCAAATTAGGAAGGGAGAAGTAAAATTACCTCTATTTGACAACATGATCTTATAGATAGAAAATCCAAAGGAATGTACAAGAAAGCTATTAGAGCTAGTAAATGAATTCAAATACATGGCAGAGTACAAGATCAACAAAGAAAAATCAGTTGGGTTTCTATACACAAGTTATATCAGTCAGTGTTTTCTAGAGAAACAGAACCAACAGGAGGTATCTTTAAATGTAAGATTTATGAAATTGTTTTTTGCAACTGTGGTCATGCAAGAGTACAAAATCCATGGGACAGTCTGTAAAGCTGGCAACTCTGATAGAGCATCTCACTGTACTCCACAAGAGAGGCAGGCTGGCTGGCTGAAGAAGCAGTGAAAATTCTCTCCCCTCCCTTAAAAGCCATCAACCGATCAGCTCAAACCCAACTGATTGGATTATCTCATTCGTGGGAAGTGGCCTTAGTTGAGCATAGACATAATCAACCACAGATGCAATCACTGACTGATTATTTAATAAGCAAGCCTTCTGGTTTGTCAACCAGCCACAAAGTATCCCTGCATTAATAGTTAGGCCAGTGCTTGCCTGACTAGACAACTGGACACCATCATCTACCCAAGCTGACTCTGGCCATTACACTAATAATGAATAATCTGAAGGGGAAATCAAGCAAGTAAAAGAATAAAATGTACTACAAAGCTATAGTAATCAAAGCAGTGTGGAATTGGCATAAAGATAGACAAATGGACCGATGGAATAGAATTGAAAATCCAGAAATAGACCTCACATCTATGGCTAATTCATTTTTTTTAAGGCTGCCATGCATAACACAATGGGGAAGAAAAGTCTTTTCAACAAATAGTGTTAGGAAAACTGGATATCTTCGTGTAAAAAAAATGAAGTTGGACTCTACCTCATACCATATCCAAAAATTAACTGAAAATTTATCAAAGGCATAAATATGATACTTAAAAATTTTTAACTCTTAGAAGATAACATAGGAGAAAATATTTACGGCCTGGGATTTGACAAGTAATTCTTAGATATGACATCAAAGCACAAGCAACAAAATAAATAACAGATGAATTTAATTTCACCAAATTTATACATCAAAGGACATAATTATAAAAATATATAGACAACCTAGAGAATGGGGGGGGATAGTTGCAACCATATGTTGAATAAGGGTTGAATATGCAGAATATATAAGAACTTTTATAGCACAATAACAAAAAGACAATCCAATTAATAATTGGACCAGGCCAAGTTCTTACACTAAAATTTTTCAAAATAAGATACATGATTGTATTTTTAAAAATGGTATTAATGATCTGTAATCCCCCGAAACACTGTAAACATGTTGACCACAAGTAGAATCAAACAAATTAAGAAAAACAAGTGATAACCAGATATTTATGTAAGAGTATGACATGGACGGAATTGATGCCGGCCAGAAGGGCACTTCCTATAAAATCCAGTGCAGGTACCATTTCTTTCTTTTTTTTTTTTTAATTTGCATATGGGCAGGAGGCACCAGGGATCGAACTCCAGACCTCCAGGACGGCAGGTCAGAGCTCTGCCTGCTGAGCCACGGCAGCTGCCCATATCACAGGTACCATTTCAATGAGAATCAGGGTAAGAGGGAGGTTGACACCTGGTTGCTCTGATTCCCAGCTCCAATGTCCCATCCTATGCTGTGAGATTTCCTGTCATTTTCACTGACACACTGAAACCACACTGAAACCAGAAAACTGGGAAAGACATTCTCTCTCTCTCTCTCTCTTTCTATTTCTCTCTTTCTCAGCTCCTGATATTCAAGGAAAGCTCTGTCATAAGATTAATTGCATACAAATTTTAGAAGCAGATGCCTCAGAGTCTAAATTTAGGTGATAATGGTCTAAAATATCAAAATGTACCAGTTACAACAAAATATTAAAAATCATATAAAGAAATGGGAATACTGACTTGGGAAAAAGAGACTATCAAAGGATTAGAAACAAGCAATCAGGAAAATCAGATATAGGACACTTCATATGAAAACATAAAAAGAAAAGTCCTGAATATACTCAAAGATCTAAAGGAAAACATGGACAAAGAACTAAAGGAATCAGGAAAACAATAGATGAACACAAAGAGAATATCAACAGAGATAGAGATTATGCAAAGGAACCAAACAGAAATGAAGACCACAGTAACTGAAATTAAAAATTCCCTAGAGAGGTTCAATAGCACATAAGAATTGGCCAAAGAAAGAATCAATGAACCAGAAGATAAAACTATTGAAATCATCCAGCCTGAGGAGTATAAAGAGGAAAGAATGTAGTAAAGTGAAGAGAACCTGAGCCAATATATGCATTGAGGAAGTCCCAGAGGGTTAAAAAAAAAAAAAGTGCAGAGACAATATTACAAGAAATAGTGGCAGAAAACTACTCAAACTTAAAGGAAGATATGAATATACACATCCAACAAGCTCAACAAACTCCAAACACGATACATCCAAGAGGACACACACTATGCCATGTTCTATTCAAATTATCAAATGCTAAAGATAAAACAAATTCTTAAAGTAATAATAGAAAAGAAATGTTTTGCATACAAGGGAGTCTCAATAAGATTAGGTGCTGATTTCTCATCAGATACGATGGAAGCCAGAAAGAAGTGAGAAAATGTTTAAAAAATCAAAAATTTGTCCAGTAAGAATTCTGCATCAGGCAAATCTCTTTTTTTAAAAATGAGACATTCTGAAATAAACAAAAGCTGGTGGGCTTCATTTGCACTAGATCAGCCTAGCAAGAAATGCTAAAGAGAGTTATATCAGTTGAAAGGAAAGGACACTATACAATTGGCAGAAGGCACATGAAATAAAAACCTCTGAGAAAAATAATGACAGGTAAATATAAGCACTAGGAGAATTGTATTTTATATTTGAAACTCCACTTTTTACTTCCTGTAAGATCTAAAAGGCAAATACACAAAATGCAATGATAAATCAATCACTTGGGGTCATTTGTGTAAAGAAATACACAAAGATGGGGGTGAGGGGTACAGGAACCTAGTTTATATGTGCTGTTGAAGTCATTAAGTTGGTGTCATAGAAAATGAAGTAGTTATAGATATTGGATTTTTAATTTAAGCCCCAGGGTAACCACAAAGAAAATACCAGAGAATATGCAATCTCATAGAGATAGAAAGTAGAGTACAGATTACTAGGGGAGGGGTAAAGGGACAAAGAAGAGTTAACACAAAATGAGTGTAGGATTTCTGTTTGGGGTGAAGTAAAATTCTAGTAATGTATGGTGGTGAGGGTACTGCAACACTGGGAACGTGATTAATCTCACCCAAGGGTCTGCTTGGCAGCAGTTGGGATTGGAAGACTTATGCTGTATATATATTTCCACAATTAAAAAAATAAATAGAAAGAAACTAAGGAGATAATGGAATTAAGTGCAATGCATGATACTGGATGGGACTAAGAATGGAGGAGAAAACACTAAAATGGATATTATTTGGATGTAAGAAAAACTGGAATATGAAATGTAAGGTTTATATCAATTTCAAATTTTTTGAACTTGATAACTGCACTTAGGTGATTATATAAGTGAATATCCTTGTTTGTAGGAAACATGCTTGGAAGGATTATGTTGTCAAAGAGTATGATGTGTGCAACCTGCATTCCAATGTTTGGAAAGATTAGATAGATAGATAGATAGATAGATAGATAGATAGATAGATAGATAGATAGATAGATAGATAGATAGATAGACAGACAGACAGACAGAAAGACATAAATAGATGTTTAATAGAATGATCAGCACAGGAGGGTGCCAAAATGGTAAAACTGTGGATCAGGATATCTGTGGTGGAACTGGTGGGGGGGGGTACATTGGGGTCTTTTGTATGAGGTTTGTATTATATCTGCAACTCTCCTAAAAGTCTTTTTAAATAATTTCAATATAACAAGTTAAAAAATATATATGCTCATGAAGAAAAGGAAAACACAGAGAAATAACTAAAGTATATTAGGTAAATAATGAATGAACAATATGAGGATCTCAGTGAAGAAACAGAAATTTTAAAAAGGAACTAAATAGAGCACAAACAACAGTAGAAACAAAAGAAAAAATAGAGGAATCAGATGCCATCAAAATTAAAATCTTTTAGTTCATCAAAGGGGCTACATCGTGAAAATAAAAGAAAAACCTATAGAATAGGAGACAATATTTGGAAAACATACATCTGATAAGGGTTTAATACAAAGAAATTCTATGATTCAACAACAAAAAAGACAAACAAACCAATTAAAAAATGGGCAAAAGACTTGAATAGGTATTTCTCCAAAGATTATATACAAATGGCCAAAAAGCACAGGAGAAGATGGTCAACATCATTAGCCATTAAGGAAATGCACATAAAAACCACAGCATAATACCATTTGCACCCACTAGAATGGCTACTACTAAAAACAGAGTATAACAATTGTTGGAGAAAATGTTGAGAAATAGCATCACTTTTTCATTCTTGATGAAATTGTAAAATGGTACAGCTACTGTGGATATAAGTTTGGTGGTTATTCAGAAAGCTAAGACTAACATCACCATATGACTCAGTAATCCCACTTCTAAGCATATATCCAAAAGAATTCAAAGCTGTGACTCAAGCAGATAATTTCACACTGGTGTTATTAACGTCATTATTCACAATTGCCAAAAGATGGAAGCAATTCAAGTTTGCATCAACTAATGAATTGATATACAAATGTGAAATTTACATATGATGGAATATTATTCAGCTGAAAATATGAGTGAAGTTCTGATATATGCAACAGCATGGATGAACTTTGAAGACATCATATGGAATGGAATTAGCCAGACAAAAAAAAAAGAACATTGTATTATCTCACTGATATGAAATAATTGGAATAAGCAAATTCATAGAGGATATAGGTTAACAAGGTTTGGAAATAGGGATTTAATGCTCAACTAGTCCAGAGTCTCTGGATGATTTGATGGAAAGTTTTGGTAATGGTTGGTAGGGATGTTAGCACAACTTTGTGAACATCGAAAATGTAATTAAGATGAATAAATTAAGACATAGATATGGTCTAGAACAAAAACTTAAAAAAACATTGTACTGTACAACACGATCAGTAAACTGCAGATGATACTTAATATTATCATTACAATAATATTGTCTCATCAGTGGGAACAAAGGTAATTCAGTAATGAAAAGTGTAAATAATAGGGAAAACTGCATATGAGGTGGGGGCAGATGGGAACTTTGTATGTTCTGCCTGATTTTTCTGTAAAACCTCAATGTATCTAATAAATAAGTGGTTAAAACGTTAATAAAGTGAATATATAGATCTGTTTCAATGACTGATTCCAAACTTTTTGTCTAATATTCCAACAAGAAGACTTCACTAAGAAGCTATTTGTTATTTACATAGGTTGTCCTCCTCTTAATTTGCTGATAAATAACATAAAATCTTTCCAAGTCTTCTGAAATGCATGTCTGTGAAAAGTGACAATGAATCCCATTTCCTATTTACTATTCCTGTTATATGTCTTTGATTATATAATAGAAGTTTATTACTTTCTTTCTCTGCTTATCTTCTGCACTAATTCTAAAGGGAAATGTTAAATTAAGTTTTTTTTATTAAAAATTTATTGAATTTTTCAGTTCACTAATGTCAGGCTGCTGAATGACCTGAACATGAACCTTTCTGAAAATATACTGCTGAGCTTAAAAAACCACTGGCTTCCACATGTCTGTATGAGGAATGTTCTTTGCATGTATCTAATTATTCATATTTAGAAGTTTGGAGAGTTAAGAAGAAAACTGATTCTTTATAGAGTACATCCAATTTTACCATGTGCAATACATAGCAAGCAGCAGCATTTCTCCCATACTTAATTTAAATGCTTAAATCAAATATTCTAAGAATAATAAATCAGTGGTCCTCCTTATTCAGTTTAAATTTGCATTTCAGAGAAAACTTCATAATAATTGTATTTGGAAAAACAGATCAATTTATCAAAAAAGGCGAAAATCCAACACAATGGAAACAGCTCAAGCAGGATGTACCAAATGGGACGCCATGACGACAGAGTTATTATTTTGACATGTTCAGTTTTTTAATATCATGCCTGACTGCCCCTTTCTGGTTGATGATTTTCTTTTGTAGAATATGACAGGCCTAAATGAATTTGAACCCTTGTGAATTAAAACCCTTTGATTCATTTCCTTTGGCTAAAATTCCTTATGTTCTAAGCAACTGTGTCTTTTTCTTCTTGCAATGCATCTGAAGAAATATATGATTTTATGTGAAAATGTAAAATCCTTATAAGAAACTGTAAGGAGAGAAAAGCTGTTTACATGAATACATAAGAAAAAATTAATAATGTTATAAATATCTAGTTATTAATTCATTTGTTGACATCATGGTAAAGCAGATAAGTGAGTAATTTAAGGTTCCAAATATCATTTTTGTATATCTGGCTTCACAAATAAAATGCCTTCTAACACCAAATAAATTACACACATGTGTGAATAGCTAGAATTTCCCAGCCAAAATATGAAGTGTTTTTCTTTTTTAGTGTCAACATATTTGATCCTCAAATCTTTCATGAGGAAAATACTATATTATTCCTATTCCGTTTCATTTCATTTCATTTGAGGACTTCAGTGCAGTGGGATGAGCTCATAATATACTTTCAAATCATGGCACGTTAATATCAGTATTTTTCTGTGTTTTATTCATTAATTCCCATTTATATTTATATCCCTCTGCCATTCCTTTCCACTTCTCCCATTTTCAGTTAATATATTTAATCTGTATCTTTCTATTTTGGGTATGTTCTTGAAACACCGTATCTTCTGTATATATATTTTTAATTCATGTAAATTGTTGTTATGCATCACATTTCAGTTTTTAACTTTTCTTAATCAGCATTAGGGCTTTAGATGGATCCATGTTGCTATGCATATATTTAATTTTATTTCCAAAGGCTGAAAAGTACTCCATGACCTATATGTGCCTACTTCATCTGAGAAACCAGACGTACAGAAATATCAACTACCCAAGGTCACACGGGAAGTGGTAGAGCCAGGATTCAAGTCCAGGTGGGCTGGTGTGAGTTAACACTTTTAGTCATCATTGTATACTTCCTCCCCAGAAAGAAGTAAATAATAAGGCACTGAGGAAGGTTGGAAACTGAAGAACATATTTCCTGCCATATGATATTTAAATACAATACCAAAAAATGAAAAACTATAACTGAGGAATGTGGCAATGGGAACACATTAGCAGATGGAATTGCCTCCAGGCCACAATTTTATGATTCCAACTCTATATAAAGATTTTAATATTAATAGAATCATTCCTAAACTTGCTTTAAGTAGCTAAGGCCAATGGTTAATAGACACTTCCCATTGTAAAGCAAAGTCCACCTTATTTTTTTCACAATGGGTAATGTCTATTAAATATTGGCCAAAGCTACAGCTACTAAGAGCACATTTTATTCACCATTGTTGAGTCAGAAAAGGAATACTCAAATATATATTCGAAGTCATGGACAAGAATAGATAGCTATATTAAACTAGTATTAAGACTACAGAAATTTTCTCCTTCCAGATTTTAGCAATTACGTCTACTTGAAAGTGCCAAAAATTTATAAAATCATTTCAATCTTTATTGGCCAGTCCACTGCTGTAGCTTTCATAGACTATACTAGATAGAAATAAAAAAAAATTATTTGGTGTGACTATCTTTATGTCAGGAAAAATATATCTACTTCTCTAATGCTTTATATAAAAGACTACTTGAAATAAAAGAGAGATATTTTAAGAACTTTAGGGTCCCCCATTAAAATTCTTTATACATGACCAAATACGTTAATTAAAGTTTCATAAGGAAGAATGTATTTGGCACTTCTTACTATCACCATACCACCCACTCATTCCTCAGCATGCTGCAGTCCAACTTTAACCCCTGCTACGCCATAGAAAATACTCTTACAAAAGTCAC
>PVIY010061997.1:0-11030 GCA_004026745.1 Myrmecophaga tridactyla | reverse complement strand
CTTGAGAGAAGAACTTTAGTGAAATGGACGGTGGGCAAGTTGGAATGCAGGGGTCTAAGGAGGCTGTAAGGTTGAAGTAATGAGTGCTCCTTATTCAATGTTAGGCACAAAGAGAAGAAAGAATGGGTAATAACTATAAGTAGAAAAGTGGTTTGAAGTATAGGTAACATAAAATACTCTAAAAGAACAAGTGCATAATGCTGTTTGATATGTTTCCTATATTAATAATTAATGACCTTTATGATTATATTTTGAGCTTATCTTTCAACTTTTTAATAGGTATTAATTTAAACCTTCCCCAATAATTCAAATGCCTTTTCCACAATTTGTTCTGTTTTTAACGTTTATTACTATCTAATATTGTATACATTTACATATTTAATTTTTATATTATTTGGCATGAATATTAACAGGTAAGTTCCATGACAGCAGGGATTTTTTATTATTAAATTTATTACTATATCTTCAGCTGATACTCACTGCTTGCACCATAGAAAACTCAATAAATATTTGTTGAATAAATGAATAGTTATAAATGGGGATATACTGTGGCACATTTGTGTGTGTGTGGATGTAAAATACCATGATAGGTACAGAGTAGGAAACAAAGATTTATGTCAGTTAGTCTCATGAAAATGTGAAGCTAATTGAACAAAGTCATGTAAACTTGAAAGTACAGTGTAAACAATAACTCCACATATGATAGCATAGCAGGTAGCAAATAGCAGATCCACAATAAATGGTTAACAAAAATAACGATAAAAATAATGAATGGCAACAAACACCTGAAAGGTACAACTGACATGGGAAGTTTAAGAAAAAAATGAAAATAACACAAGGAAGGAAAAGGAAATCTAATAAAAATGTTCATTGGCTCTCCAGTGAACAGTGTGTATAAAGCAGCAAAATTCTAAATTTTTACTGAGTTCAACATTTAGAAACAATCCATATAAGACCTCACTTTAGTACAATTCAAAAGGTAAATGCTCAGACTTGAGATGCAAAAATAAAAGAACAAAAGACCAAATTTGGAAGATGGAAAAGTTGAAGGAAAGGAAAACAAATGTTTAGACAACACAGGGATACAAAATATACCATGAATAGTTCAAAGGATATGAAGTAAATATATTCTTTAATAAAGGAACTAAATTGTCATATAAATATATTGGGATAGGAGAATGACAGGGGATTTTTAAATTAACTACATTCTTGTCTCAAGAGAACGTAGTACTCAAATTAGGTCTAAAATTGAAAAATTAAGGATGAGTGAGTGATTCATATTGTCAAGAGCCATAGAGAAGAAACAGCTTTTAAAAGTAGTTTCTTCTAAGAGATAGACTAAGGAGGGGAAAGAATAAGAAAGAGAACTGATTCCTGAAATCCTGTATCTATTTTGTTCTGATTATAATTGCTAAACAGTGAAACAATTGTTATTTAAAAATGTGTGGCCTGTTTGAACAGTAAGTTATTATCACCATTAGAAGTAGTTTGGTGTTAAGGGAATGTCCTGGAGTTGTTCTGACCTGGGTAGAATCCAGTCTCTGCCACTCTGAATGACTGGGAAATTTAATTAACACCTCTGAACCTTGATTCCTTCATCTATAAAACAATTGTGGTGGATTGAATAACATAAAGTGCACAACATGTCTTATTCTATGAAAGCTATTCAATAAATCTCAAATCTGTTGGCTTTTTTCTTTTTTTATGAAATGGACTTGAAAAATAGCGCTAAATTGTATATGACAATTGTAGCAATGTTGACTAAAATTGCCCACACATATAAAAATGCAAGGGTTTTGTGGAAAAGTAGCATTACTATATTAGAAAGTTTTATATTTGATCATTTCAAGAAAACAGAGCATTTAAAAAATCACATTATTTCAACTGTAAGGGTATAATGCTTCATTATTTTTAAATAAAATTAATCTGGAATAATCAAAAGGGTTTTGACCTCAGGGAAACCAAATGATGCATTTTAAAAAATGATTTTGCTCATATGATATAAATAAGAAGAAAATTACTGGGGCAGCTATTATGGTATTTTCAAATTAATAATTACCCACTGATTTTCTAATAAAAATATAATATATAATTTGACATAGGAATATATTTATTTTTCTGAAATGTTGTTACTCTATAGCAGAATATCTACTATTTTTTCATTTTGACATTAAGAGCTCCCACACTCTCTTCAATAACAAAAATATACAAAGTAATTCTAGGATTGAAAGTATTCTGCTTAGTTATTAAAAGAAGAAAATAATTTGTACATTTAATTTTGCAGCCTCAATAATAATAACAATATGTACCATTCAGAAATAACGTGGAGTTTTCAAAAGTTAGACTCTGTTAAATAAAATATTCAAAAATAACATTTTCACAGTATGTCAGGATGATTTAGTATCTATTTAGGAAAATTTCTTTAAAATTATACCTAATTTCAAAATTACTGCTTTTTAAAATGCATTGTTTACCTAAGGTAGATAATAATGATTAAGGTATGCATAGACATAACTGAAAATTATTACAATATAAATCTTATCTATTAAAACAGTCTTTGGAAATGTTTATTCTAGGAACAAATATTTTAAAAATTTAGTTTAAATGAATTATTCCTTAAGAGAACACGATCATGTTAATAATTGCTTTTACATATTTAGTCTTGAAATTAAAGTTAAGGGAAGAAAACCTTTTTATTGCCCAAATCTTATTTATTTAACAATATTTCTCCAAGGTTCAATGGAATTGACCTTAAAATTTTGGTCTCTTTTTAAAATAAGGTAAACTTTTATTTTCCTCTTTAACAGCATCAATATAACATGAATCTGCGTGTTTATTCCTCACTGTCTAGTAATAGTGGTTTTAACACTGCTTCTCAACCTAGTTAAAGAGGATATACCCTAGGAATGAAATTTAACTGATATCCTTGCTAGGATGAAAAGAGAATTTCCCGAGAATCATCTATGTTTTTTCCATGTCACTCAATCGCTTAATGTGAGTGAACATGACTAAAATTGTTAATCTGACACTTCTTGGCCCAGTGGGGTATATTCTGTTAGGTGTGATCACACCATGATTTTGGACTTCCTGACCATCCTTAGATACTCATTGTGTACTGGAAGTGCATGAAAATGACAGCAATATAGAATTGAGCATATTAAGGGTAAAATTCTATAGCATTCATTTTCCTTTAACTGAGGATACAAGAAAGATTTAGTGCATTCAGAAGGATTAAATTGTAGCCAGACCAGTTACTCAGAAAGAAACAGTTACTTACACTCTTCTTCCTTGCAACCTACAAATGAACAACTTATTTAGGGAGAGGAAACCAAAATTGTTTAACTGAGAAGGATGATTAATGTCTAGACCAAGTCCTAATGTACTCAATATATAGTCTCCACTGAAAGCTCTCCATTATTTTCCATATGGACAGCTGGATATCCATAGGCAAAAGAATGAATAGGGACCCCTATCTCACTCCATACACAACATTTTTAACTCAAAATGGATAAAAGACCTAAATATAAGAACCAGCACTATAAAATTCCTAGAAGAAAATATAGGGAAGCGTCTTCAAGACCTGATGATAGGTAGTTGTTTTTTAGACTTTACACGCAAAGCATGAGCAAGAAACGAAAAAAAATATATGAATGGGACCTCATCAAAATTAAAAATGTTTGTTCATTCAAGAACTTTATCATGAAAATGAAAAGGCAACCTACTCAACCGGGGTAAATATTTGGAAACCACATATCCAAAAAGAGTTTAATATCCTGAATATATGTAGCTATCCTACATCTCAACAATAAAAAGACAAACAACCCAATTTAAAAAATGGGCAAAAGACATGAATGGACATTTCTATAAAGAGGAGATACAAATGGCCAAAAATCACGTATAAACATGCTCAACATCACTAGCTATTAGGGAAACGCAAATCAAACTCTCAATGAGATACCATCTAATCGAATGGTTACTATTAAAAAAAAAACAGAAAATTGTAAGTGTTGGAGCGGATGTGAAGAAATAGGAAGTCATTCATTGCTAGTGGGAATGCAAAATGATGCAGCCACAGTGGAAGACCATTTGGCGGCTCCTTAGAAAGTTAGGTGTACAAACACCATATGACCCAGAAATCACCTCTGGGTACATAACCAAAAGAACTGAAATTCGAATTTCTTCATTCATTCACTTGTTTTGGTGAAAAAAAAATCTTCAGAATTTGGAAAGCATTGTTCCACTGTCTTCTGGCTTTTGGTATTACAAGTCTGAAGACATTCTGATTCTCCATCATTTAGTTGTGAATTTTTTCTTCTCTCCTTGGCTCCTCACTGACCAGCATAGTTCATTTTATAACCATTCTTCTCTAATGAATAGGTCCTCTCAATTTGACAATTAAAGTCTAGATAATGTGATGTACTTTATCTTTGCCAACAGTCTGTCCTCTGTTTTCCTGACTCTCTTAATTTCCTACTCTATGGATATCATTTCTTTCTTACTACGCTTTCATTTTCTCACTCTTTTACTCTTTTTCATTATTTTCTTTTATTATTCCTGTTATTTTTTGCATTCTTTGAAATGTCCTTAGGTTTATCTTCCAGGCCTTTCATTGAACTTTCCGTTTGTTAGAGTATTTTTTAATTTCTAGTATTTCCTTTAGGTTCACTGGATGTGTCTTGTTTTGTTTAAGTTTGTTATATTTTATAGTTTATTCTTGTTTGGTATATGAACAGCTCATTATTTGGAATATAAATTATTAAATATATATTTTAAAGTTTCTTTTAAAACCTGATTTGTATTGCATTGCTTCTTTTTCCTCAGTTCCTCTATTCTGCATGTGTTTTCTTTGTTGATTCATTTTTCTTGTTCTCATTAAAGATTTTCTCAAATGTCTAGTAATTCCTGCTATTTGAACAATGTGTAGGAGTAGAACACTTAAAGATTGTGACCTGAACATGGGAAGTATATTTTCTGATGGACTTTACTGTGGGGTGATCAGAAACTGTGGGGTATCTGTACTGGGAAAATGAGACTGCATATGTTATTTACTCTGGTGATGAAATATTTCTCCAGAGAAAATTCCTCCAGTCTTTTATCAGTGGAGATAGGGACCTATCATCAAAGATCTCAGGCCATTGGGCAGATGCTGAGCTGACTTGTGCTTCAAATTCAGTGAGGTGACTTGTCCTTAAGTCCCTTGACTTTAGGATGGTACCTGTACCCTCAGCCGTGCCTTGTGTTTCTAAGTGAAGAATCTCCCTGTATCAAGTTCTCCAAATAGTAAACTTCTGAGATGGAGAAAATAATCAACTGTGGATTTGTGGAGGTGGTCAAGGAACCAAACTGCTTCTCTTAAAGACTTTTAACCATTATTCTTGTATTTGGTCCAACATGCAGCCCTACTTTCAGAGGCATCTGGTGCCTCTAATTCTAAGACATTTTAGGTTCCATTGCACAAAGCAGGCTGCTTTTGAGTTTTTTTTTTTCTTCACCCAGCTTAAATTTCAGCTTCCTTCTGTCTGTTAAGTCAGTTACCACTCATCCATCTGCTTTCTAGCTTCCAATATTGCATTAGTGTTGTCTCATATACCATCCGCTTTGTCCTTGTGGGTGTAGCTCTTTTTATTCATTTCCTATCAATTTAGTACAGTCAGAAGGAAATGGAATGTATTTGTTTAACTGAAAGCTCCCAAACCCATGATGGAAAAAGGGTACTCTGGAAGACATCATGCATTTATTTTCTAATGCTTATCCTTTCTTGTTGCACAAAGCATTTCAGACAGCAAAAGATTACAAGTACTTTAAAACTCAGATATCACTTGAGAGGCAAACGATTCACAATTATATGTGTGAAATAATTTCAGAACATACAGCAGATTATATTCAATACAAATTAATTTTGTAATAGGTATATATGATATGTTTGGGGTTTACTATGCTGAACTAATTAAAAAGCTACTGACAAAGTGTTTAAGTGAGCTGAGGAGAGTCTGGTCTGAATTATGTGAGTAACCATGGAAAAAGAGGAGAGCAGACACATTTTAAAATATTTACATATACTTTCAAAAGAAATATTCTATAAATTTTACAATCATTTGTTTAGTATATGCCCTCTTCAAATGAAGGATGAGAAAGTTGATTTAAAAATGAGTAAGGTGATTAAGTAAATAAGAGTGAGAGTAATACAGAATCAGCCAAATTCAGAATTTAGTCCCAAGCTAATATAACCTAGAGCTAGAGCATGCTTATCAGGAGTAGCAGAAAAGGGCAAAAAATGTACTTGAAAGACCCATGCATAGTTTGTATTTCCCCCAGTCTCTACAGAAGCTACCCAGATTTCTCATTTGTCTGTGTACCAGATATGGCTAGAGATACACTCAGTAGCTTAGAAACAAAGGAAGAAACAGCACCTACTCAACATAAAATAACACTTTTTTAGAAATATTAAATTTAAATCCCATTTTTTAAAATAGAAGCTAGAACTTTGTGACTTATACCATTTGATTTAGTTAAGAGTTTCTAGAATTTTAAGCTTAAAATATATGGAGAGCATAGAGCCAATGGCTCTCAAACCTGGGCTGCTTTCAAATCACCTGGGAATCTTTTGAAAATATACAGATTCTCGAGCCTCATCTCAGACACCTTGATAGAATTTTCACAAAAACATATTTTTTAGAAGCTCTGTAGTTGTTTCTGATGTGGTCTTCCTGACCCAGCTGCCTTGTTTTAGAGTTGAGGAAACTGAGGTCATTTGTATTTAACATAGGCTATAGGCAATAAAACAAGGTCAAGTCTTTTTTCTACATGATTCATTTCATTTTGATCAACAGAAAACCCAAGGAGTAGTAGAAATGATTTCAAAGAAAGACACTGTTTTTGCAACAGTCAATAATGCAAATATTCTTCTATGGCAAAGATAACTTAGACATACTTAGTTTCTTCTTGTAAATGTTTAAAGTCAGCAATATTTAATGTTGGCTGATTAAAAAAAATCAACCTTTAAAAATTCTTCTAACGTGGAAAGCACAGTCACTAAAGGAGATCTTAGAAACTTACAGATGATGTCCTATCCACTTCACAACGGCTGCTCAAAATAAAACAGGCTTCAGCGTCGTCCATCCTAAATGCAGACAGAAAAACAAACTTTTCACACATTGGAATAGCCCCGTGTTGTATGAAAACTAGAATTCTTATGCTTTGTTTCACATATCGCACACAAAGAACATGTAAACTGTATATCAACAAGCATTTGACAGTGAATTTCCTCTGAAAAAATAATCATTGTGGGCCTGGCTATATAACTCAATAATTTATAATAACAGAAATGAGAAAAAGATGGACATCTTATTTGATTTTTCATGATTAATTACATTGTCAAATATAATCTTTGATTAAATTAAGGGGATTTGCCTTTATTTTGTTTAATCACATTTTAGCTGCAACATCTCAATGAAACCAAGAGAAAGGGAGCAGAACTGCTCAGCAATTCAGAAGTCAAAGGCTCCTCTATTTTTATATTTCTTGGAAATAATGTATCATCTGTTCCAACTCCAACCCCCATATTTATATTGCATATTTCTTAAATATAGTGATTATGCTTCCATGTTTGATAACATTCTAAAAACATAAAAGTAATTTACTTTTAAAATGAGTAATGATTAGTTCTTCTGGTTCACTAGGATGAAATAAGCCTTTTCAAAAAATATTTTCTCTGGAAAGGAAAAATAATAAAGCACATGGAATTAGACCAAACAAAATAGTTGCTCTGGACAAATGCTGAGACATGATTATTAAGATAATCTGAGCATTGAATAACATTTCCAAACATTAATTTCAACAAGGTAATTAAAAACTCATGCAAATTGACTTTTGAAACTTGTCTGGGGAATCCTAGTCCTTGTTCCTTGCATGGGGAATTTTGTTGAAGAATGTATTAGTTAACATTAAAGCTTACATCTTTTATATGAAATGAGGGTTAAAAATGGACATAAAAATGAATACTCTGTCATTTAACTTTAAGTATTACCAGCCTGCTACCTCTCCCTCGTCCTCATTCTCTTCCTCTTTTTTATTATGAAGGGGCTTCTTATAAATGAGATTAGGGTGCTAAAAAAATCATCCTTAATTTACTAATAATAATTCATGCTAATACTATGCAGTATTTACCATTAGCTATTAGATATTAATAACAGCAGATACTAATAGCTAACAATAGCTTACATTAACCTGTTAGATGGAAACAAAGCCTCTATCAAACAAATTCATATTTAATATCATATGGGCATTATTATAATTGTGTGAAGAACTTTCATGCAAACAGTCTGATTTTCTATACAGATGAATATAATGACCAGACTAAATTGGGGTCCAAACAACTAAGTATATATATAGCAAAAGGACTCAGGCTAAACCAGGAATACTTAAGATACAAAGAGAATTCCACTTATTTTAGAATTAACTTGGATTAGAATTAATCCACGAAAAATGCTAATATATTCTCAAACAAAAGCTTAATATTGCTATTTGTATTATTCACTATATTCTGATAGATATGGTGCTCTTATTTGTTTCAGAAATTATTAAAGAATTGAAATAATCTCAGGTTCAAAATAAAGGTCAGAGTGACTGTTACTTTGTATCTAGTCGTCAGTCACAGGATGAAGCAGTAAAACGGAGCTTGGTAGTTTGTCCACAAGGTCTTTATTTTACTTCTGTTATTTTCAATGACCTCTACTCCCTACCACGCATCAGAACATATGCAGAAACGTACAACACACACAAACGCAACAGAACAGAACAACAACAAAAAGAAATGAAAAGCATTTATGCCATAAAATACAATGAGGAGACTTTTGAATCTAAAAGAGCAAGTAGAACAAATCAAGGATAAGCATGAAAATATGTTCAAAACTTTAAATGCAGCAGCAAACGCTGAACAAAACCAACTCTGCTAAGGATCTCTTCCGGCTTCTGATATGATGGATGTTATGTTGCAGGCATCCTGACTCCCTGCTGTCCAGAGTCTGCCCAACCACAGCCATGCTCTCACTCTGCTCATGTGGTCCAACCCCAATGAACTGTGACAGATCTTTAAGAAGATGACACCTTTTGGGCCAGACTGGCTCGCACATACACAAGAAAAAGAGGGACAGTAAATAAGATCTGTCACTACTTCTGATCCCCAAGGGACTCTTTTGTCTTTGACCTTCAGCAACACAAATGTTGTAATCCCTGTGCATATTACAAACTCTTCAAAGTCTAAACCCTGATCCAAACTGTTTTGGTATTTCACGGAATGTATAGACCAAAACTATTATTTGTGAAATCAAACTGTAATCATGGATTTGGAGATGACTCAAACAGTACACAGCCCATCTCTGACAGTTTGAGATAATTGCTAAATTGTGGAGGAAAGAAAAAGATATTAAACTGGAAACCTAAAACTTTAAACTGGAAGATGGAAAGAAATTAAAATATACCTACTTTGCTCTCAGTAAATCCTGATCTTTAAGGGCTGAACCTTGAAGGTAGATAACTCTTTGTGACCACATTGGAATCTGTAGCACCCTTCGAACTTGCACATCCATTTCAGTAGGACACAAAATCACCACATAATAATCCTATTTGAAACAAAATGGTTGATGGGCCTGAAATGATAATGCTTTATTCTATGCTACATAGGTAAGTAAAATATCTTAAAGAAAATCTTGAAAAGCAATAAAATTAACATAAAGTCCAGCTAATCAATAAAGTTTGCATTTTCAACCTGACCATATGCTAAATAACATTGCTCTATGATAAACATAATCTGAGACATAAAAATCTCATTTTAATATATTTTGTCCAACCTATTTATTCTTATTGCTACAATAAAGAGAAGGTAATTAATATATTTGGCAGGTAGTCTCAGTTTAGGAAGTTCTTACTTGTAACTATAGGCTGATCCTAAAATATGCACTGAATACCAGGCACAAGTGCTTAAGTATCAATTGATATTTCTAGTTATTAATTTTGGAATCAAAATTCCACAATGATATATAACATTTGATTATTTATTACATATGCATAATTATGAATTTCTTATAAATATCTGAATGGGCAAGAATTCATATAAATATTGACAACACTGACAGAGCAAGTTAAATAATATAGTTTGAGATCAGAGTATTTCAAAATACATAGTCCTTTGGAGAAAACAAAAAGGTACTCTCAAGATGAAATGGTTTGAAAAAAGTAATCTTTAGGAATGAAAATTCTGTGATAAGTAATCATCATTTTATCACTCAAGTATATATCTAGGGTGGCTCAGTGGCAGGCCAGAATTCTCGCCTGCCATGCTGGAGGGCCGGGTTCAATTCCCGGTGCCTGCCCATGAAATAAAAAATAATAATAAATAAATATATATATATATATTTTATTAAATTCAGAAATTTTAGAATTTTAAGAATTCTTTATATTGATATTATACAAAGTAAATTTTTATGATCGTTTCATTTCTGGGATCAGATTTTCCCCCAAATAGATTTTCTTTATGACATATAATGAGCAAACTGAAAATTTCTCAATATGAATATGCAAAAATACCAGAGAAATAAAAATGGATATGCTTAAAGAAAATGCAAATATGCATTTATATGATAATAAATGAATACAATAAATATTTAAGACTCACTTATAAATTAATCTTCTAAAGTATATATTACTTTTTTAAATCTTCAGTATATTCACAATATAATTTAGTAAGAAAGGGATAAGTAGATATACCCAGATGGTCTTGATCTCTGGGGACTATCCAACCTCTTAAAACATTTTCATTGAGGAAAGCAAGATCTTCAAGTACCTCTTTGCTGTTTGGACTGAACTAAGTGCATTAAGCAATGAAAGAGATTCTCTAAATCTATACTAGGCCAAGACTCTTGGCCAGTAGAAGAATTATCCAAGGATTTTATCTGTATAAACAGATGAGAATTTTCTGAATTCATGTTTACAATAAAGTTATTGTCCAATTTTTGCTCATTTGCTTCTAAAAA
>PVIY010061996.1:0-11029 GCA_004026745.1 Myrmecophaga tridactyla | reverse complement strand
CAGAATTTGTTTATTAATGCCGCAATTGGCGCTTGGTTGGATTCAGTCCCTGCTACTGTTTCCTTTCTCTCCGCGAAGCCGCCTATGGGGGAGGGGCGCCGGGCGCCAGCCGCCGCGGCTTTGGGGAACTCACAGATCCGGCGAGTTGCCGTCGGTCTAGCTGCTCCAGACCTGGGCGCGCTGTGTGTCCGGTCACTATCGTGGTTCCGGGAGCTGTTCTGTATTGTTTCTGGTTATCTAGTAGTTGTTCTGGAGGACGAACTAAAACGCGCACCTTGCTAAGCCGCCATCTTGGCCCCCCCCGCTCAAATATTTGTGATTCCTGATTGTGAACTCAACCTTACAATTGACAGCTTCCATTCTATTGTTCATTGCCTACTCAACTCTGTTGTAGATTTTCAGTAGATGCACTTTTTCCAGTTTAGAAGCTCTTGTCTATTCTTAGATTGCTAGGGTTTAATTACGAATTAGTTTAATCCATCTACTGTGTTTTTAATATCATTGACAGTATTTTCATTTTTAGTTTTTGGTTTTATATCAATTCTACTTGTCCTTTTCTTTCTATCCTGACATTTTATCATCTTTATTTCTTCACATATTTTTTCTGCATTCAGGAAGACACTGCAACCTTCTATGATTGCTGTGCTATGTTTTAAGACCTCTTTAGATGAATGGAGGTACTCTCCTTTTCCCATGTGAGTGCTAGTAACTCATTCACCAGTTCTTTGGCCTGCATCATGTCTAATACCTGTGTTTGAATACTTTTTTTCATTCTTAGTATTAGGAAATTTCCATTTCTTTTCCTTCCTTCCTTCCTTTCCATTCCTTTCTTTTCCTTCCTTCCTTCTTTCTTCTTCTTCTCTCTTTCTTTCCTTTTTAAAGCTTAGAAATGATTTATGTGGTTTTATTTCATCTAGTACTTTTCTATATTTTGGGGAGGGGGACCTTAATTCCATTCACCATGTTGCTGGAAAACATTTTAAGATGATTTAATGCTGTAGTAAACATTTTCTCCATGTATTGTTCTTTATTTACTACTATAATTTTTCTTAGAATAAATTAATAAATATGAATCTTTTGTTTGAAAAATATAATATGGACTTCTGAAAAATTTTTTTCCAGATTGCTCCTTAGCAAGTTTATACCACTTTACAAAGACATCAGTGAGGTAGGAGAATATTTGTTTGTCCACAGCCATGCAGAATCTGGAAAGGTTGAATAAATGTTCACCAAATAAAGAGGGGGAAAAATGCTTTCCATACAGAGGGAACAGTATATGGAAATGAAAATAAATATTTAAAATATCACAGGGCATAATGGAAAGATAATGAACCTAAGAGTCAGAAAAGATAGAAATCCTTGCTTTGTCATTTCTTTACCCATAATAATGGAATGTGGGTATGTTAAATACTTAGACCTGATTTTTGCCTCCTGTGAAATAACAATCCAGTTTTTAGTTTTGTGTGTGTGTGAATACTAAACAGGATAATGTTAGTAAGTACCAAGTAGTAGCTCTTTCAATAGTAAGTTACATCTCATATTATCATCTCTAGAACTCTAGGTCCATGATACAAAAGAGTTGAGGGGAGGATAGAATATAATTCTGAGTCCATAGTATGAAGATCTCTTTATGTCAGGGGAGGAAAATGCTTTAAGTTTTATTTTCTAGGTCATAAAGGACCAGAGAAGCCTTTTGCTCTTGCAGTCTTTTCTGGGATATATAACAGATTCAAACCAAGCATTTTTAAAAATGTATGATTTAATTTACCCACAGTAAATTTACTCTTTATAGTGTGCAGCTCCATGGGCTTTGACAAGTAAATATTCATATATTCACCACCACAACCAAGTTATAGAACATTTCTACCACCACCATCTCCAAAATTCCTGCTGCCCTTTGTAATCGACCACTCCTTCCAAACCCAACTTGTGGCATCCATTGTTCTGTTCTTCATTCTTAAAGTTTTTGCATTTCCAAAATGTCATATTAATGGAAAGACATAGTACAGACAGTATGTAGCCTTTTACTTCTGACTACTTTCATTTAGCAAAATACATTTGAATTTCACCCATGTGATTGTATGTAACAAGAGTTTCTTATCTTTTATTGCTGAGTAACATTGTATTTATTCTATAGAGTACCACAATATTTATCTATTCAACAGTTAAAGGATATTTGTGTTGCTTCCTGTTTGGGCAATTATGTATAAACCTACTATAAACATTCAAGTACATTATTTTGTATGACCGTAAGCTTCCATTTCTCTTGGGTAAATACCTAATATTGCTGATTATACTAACAAATATTGCATATTAATACTACTACCATTTTGCATTCCACCAGCAACATGAGAGGTCCAGTAGTCCTGCTGTAATTGGTAATCGGCATTTTAAAAGCATTATTATTTTAGTCATTCTAATAGATGTGTAGTGCTATTTCATTGCGGTTTTAATTTTCATTTCTATAATGACTAATGATGTCAAACATCTTTTCATGTGCTTATTCACCATCCACATATACTTTTTGGTGAAATGTCTGTTCAAATCTATTGTCCACTTTTTACTTTTTAGATTTTTTGTATTCTTATTGTTGAGTCTTAGAATTCTTTCTCACATATGTGATTTGCAAATAATTTCTCCCACTCAGTATTTTGTCATTTCTGTTCTCTTAATCCTATCTGGAGATGAACAGAAGGATTTAATGTTGATCAAGTCCAATAATCAAATTTTTATTTTATGGCTCATGCTTTTGGTGTCAGGTGAAAAAAACTTTATCTGACTCAAGGCTGCAAAGATTTTCTCCTATGTTTTCTTCTAGAGTTTTACAGTTTTAGGTTTAGAGCTATGCTTCATTTTGAATTAATTGTTAAATATGGTAAAAGACATGGATCAAAGTTCATTTTTTTGGCAATGGAGGTCTGTGCCAGTTTGAAACTATTATGTACCCCAGAAAAGCCATGTTTTAATCCTGATGCAATCTTGTGGGGCCAGACCTATTGTTTAGGTTAGAAACTTTTGATTAGATTGTTTCCATGGAGACTGACCCTCTCAATTGTGAGTATGACTTTTTGGTTAGTTTACTTTCATGGATTTGTGATACATGCTGTTGTGGATGTAGCCTTTTGATTAGCTGGAGATGTGACTCTGCCCATTCAAGGTGGGTCTTGATTAGTTTACTTGAGTCCTTTAAAATAAATATTTTGGAGAAACCTCAGATGCAGATGCTTAGACAAAAGTTGCTCATACCTGACAGAAATGCCTAGACACGGAGCCAAGCAGATGTCGCCATATGCCTTCCCATAAGATGCTAAGCAAGCCAGAACCCAGAGTTGTGTCCTAGAGGAGCTAAGTGAAGGCCCACAGAGGCTTAGAGAAGAAACCACTGGCATCAGAAGCTAGAAGAAATGAACCGGGAACAAAGGCGAGCAGACACCAGCCTCGTGCTTTCCCATGTAATAGATATCAGCTTTTCTAAAGTCAAGGTATCTCTCTTTCAATGCCTTAGGTTTGGACATTTTTATGGCCTTAGAACTTTAAACTTGTAATATAATAAATTTCCTTTTAAAAAGCCATTCCATTTCCAGCATATTGTATTTCCAGCAGCATTAACAAACCAATACAATATCCAATTGTTCCTGCACCATTTGTTGAAAAGATTACTCTTCCTGCATTGAATTCCCTTTAAATATTTGTTAAAAACTGATTGTTAATATATGTAAGTCTATTTCCATACTGTTTTGTTTCACTGATCTATTTGTCTATCTTGATGCCAATACCATACCTTTTCTTGACTGCTATAGCTTTATAAGAAATCTTGAAATCAGATAGTGATAGTCTTCCAATTCTGTTCTTCAAAAGTGCTTTGGACAATTTTACTTATTTACACTTCCAAATAAGCTCTAGAGTAAGCTTGTTAATTTCCTACAAGGCACCAGCTTGGCTTTTGATTGGGATTGACTTGACTCTATAAGTCATTTTGGGAAAAACTGACATCTTAACGATATTGAGTCTTCCAACCTAACACATCTCTGTCCATTTATTTAGATATTTAATTTACCTCAATACTGTTCTGTAGCTTTCAGCAAATGGGTCTTACACATCTTTTGCCAGATTGTGTCCCTAAGTGTTTCATATTTTTATAATATTATAAATGACATGTTTATTTCAATTTCAATAGTTTGTTGCTAGTAAGGAGAAATGCATTATATTGATCTTGTTCCTGCAACCTTGCTAAATTCACTTATTTCTAGTAGTTTTTACGTAGATGTTATTTTCTACTCTGAGTGGTAAAAGCAGACCTGAACCCTTACCTTGTTCATGATTTTAGGGGGGAAGAATTCAGTCTCCATTATTAAGTATAATATTAGCTATCAGTTTTCATAGATATGTTTTATCCAATTGAAGAATTTCCCTTCTATCCCTCTTTCACTAAGTAGTTTAACTTGGAATGGATATTGGATTTTTCCAAATGAGTTTTCTGTGTCTATTAAGGTGATCTTGTATTGATTTCATATTTAGTTTGTTAACATGGTGAATTACATCAATTGATTTTTCAGTATTGAACCAATCATGCACATCTGAAATAAACCTCACTTGGTAATGATATATTACCACTTTTATGTATTACTGGATTTGATTTGCTAATATTTTGTTGAGGATTACTGATTCTAATTGCACAAAATTACGGTTGTCATTTTCTGTTCTCATAAAATCTTTTCCTGATTTTAGAATTTGGGAAATGCTGGCTCTATAGAATGAGTTGGGAGGTGGTTCCTGATGGAACTAACAAACTGACCTAACCTGTTGCGGCTGAGTGAACTTCACCCACCCTGGCAAACTGGAGAGCCCCACCTGCCTATTCCTACCAATCTCTGAAGCATACCAAATGTTTAACCATAGACGTGTAATCACAAAAGACATTGTTCTTCTGTTTTTTATTTTTCCTGGTTTCAATAACCCTGCTCTATAAATATGCCACTCTCCCTCCCGTTAGCACGGCTCTTGATTCAGTCAGCTTGACTGCTCCTCGGGCCTTCCCTCTCAAGCTCTCTAATAAAGCTCTCCTTGATCTGTTGAGGTGTCCATTTCTTCTTTTCATGCATTCTCCTCCTCTACTCTCCTTCACTTTCTTTTAAGATCTTTCTCTTCAATTTTCTGGAAATTTATTTAGAACTGGCAACAATTTCTACCTTAAATATATTTTAGAATTCCTGAGTCAAATCATCTTGACCTGAATTTTTCCCTATATAAAAGTTTTTAGCTACAAATCAAATTTCTTTATAGCCATACTATTTAATTATATATTTCATTTTGGGTAAGTTTTGGTAGTTTATTTCTTTAAAGGAATTGGCTCATTTCATCTAAATTGTAAAGCTATTCATAAGTTTCTTCTTACCATGTATTCTGAAGCTCTGTTATTAGAGTCATAAATGTTTAGGATTCTACTGTCCTCAACAAATTGCCTCTTTATTGACCAAAAATGACTTTCTTTATCCTTGTTAGCATTCTTTGCTCTGAAATCAATTTTATCTGATACTAATATAATTATCTATCTTTTTTGAGTAGTGTTAGTATGGGATAGCATTTTCTATACTTCTACTTTTAATCTACGAATGTCTCCTTGCATTTAAAGTGCATTTCTTGTTGGCAGCATACAGTTGGGTCTTACTTTTTTATCTACTCTAATAGCCTTTACTTCTGAATTGGGATGGGTAGGCCATTTAATTAAATTTAGTTATTCGTATGGTCAGGTTTAACTCTATCATCCTGATATTAGTTTTCTATTTGCTCCATCCATTCTTCCTCATTTCATCCTTTTCTGCCTTCTTTTAGATTAACAGAATTTTTCATGATATCATTTTATCTCATTTGATGAGCACTGATTTGTTTTAGTTATTGCATTAGGGTTTTGTGAGGGCCCAGGATTCCCCTCCATAATGAAAGCATTTCCTCCATATTGAGAGCAGGTCATTTCATATAGCTGCCTACATGACCAAGACAGACATAAAAGATCATCAAACCTCCTCAGAGGGGAAAAAATGTACAAATGGTATTGTAAACAAGGCACTGAAATTCCCCTCCCTTGATCACTGCTGATAAGGAGACCCTGTTGAAACTTTGTTTTCACACCCTTGTCGTAAACTCTTATAAGCCCTTGTACTTTCCCCTCCCTTTGTAGAGCACTAACCATTTCCCATGGCTGGCTGCCACAGTGAAATATCTTCTCTTGTTTGTAAATCTTAATTAAAATTCGTGTCTAACTCTCTGCCTAACGTGTCTTTGGTCCTTGGGCTGCCCTGACCCAAGCCTTTCAAGGGCTGTGGTGGAACAGGTTTGTAATAAACACCTTTAACTTATTATACTCAACCTTTAAGTGATAGTATACCATTCACATATAGCATAAAAAACTTATAATTGTATATCTCTATCTCCTAATTTTGTACTTTTGTTGTCATATATTTTACTTTTACATAGGTTATATACCCCATACAATATTGTTATTTTCATTTAAGGAGTCAATTACCCTTCAGGGAGATTTAAATAATTTTAAACCTTCTATCTTAATATTTCCATTTTGGAATCTGTTAAAAGACTATGGACCCTTTCCTGAGAAAAAAGTGTATGTATTCACAAAATACACCATAAATAATGTAGATAAATAAAGGGGTATTCTGAATCCCTGTAGCCCATTCATAAGATCCACATTTTACAAAGCAAAGTGGTTCTATGGGCAGTGGGGGTTCAAAAAGTAAGGAACTGGAGATATTAGTTTTAACATGAGTTAAATAATAATATTTGTGAGGCCTTTCAAAATTCTCATTGTAATATATTCATACATTTCATGCAGCCATTAAATAATAATTTCAGTATAGTGTAGCAACATAGGAAAAGGATAATGAAATATCATTATGTGACAAAAGCAAGATACAAAATTATGTGCACACTGTGATATAACTGTATGCATATAAACATGTATAACATCTATGATGTTTGTAGCTACAAATGACATAATATTTGACCATAAGTGGTATACACAATAAGTGTTTCTTTTTCCCGCTTTAGTGAGGGTACACCTCAGGAGAAAAATACAGTTACAACATTGGATTAATAATGTTTCAGTATTGTATTTCAGCCCTCTTAACCATCACTTTACGATCATAAGATGGATGAGTATTTCTTACATCAAACATCTCAAATTTTTCCTTTATTTATTAATTTTTATTTACACCATTTTATACCCACATCCTCCTCCCCCATAAACCCCTTTCCATACTCCTTGGTAGTATTTAAAAATTTACTTTCTGTCTCTGAGAATTTGCTATTTCTGGATATCTGTTATAAGTGACATCATAAAATATTTGTCCTTATATGACTTGCATATTTCATTCAGCATAATGTTTCTACGGTTCATCCATGTTTCAAAACATCATTCCTCCTTGTGGCTGAATAATACCCCATTGCATATATATATCACATTTTGTTTATCCATTCATGTATTGATGGACACCTGGGTTGTTTATATCTTTTTGCTACTGTGAATAATGCTGTTGCAAACTTTGGTATACAAGTATCTCTTTAAGGTCATGTTTTCCTCTTCTTTGGATATATAATGAAGAGTGGAATTGTAGGTCATATGGTAATTATATAGTTAACTTTCTGAGGAACTGCTAAACTGTTTTCCACAATGGCTGTACCACTTCACATTCCCACCAAAAATACACTATAGTTCCAAAGTCTCTGAATTCTCTCCAACATTTGTTATTTTCTTTTTTTAAATAATAATAGTCATCTTTGGGTGTGAAGAGTATCTTATCATGGTTTTGATTCACACTTAACTAATAGCTAGTGATGCTGAGCATCTTTCAATGTGCTTATTGGCCATTTGTATGTACTCTTGGGAAAGTATCTGTTGAAGTCCTCTGCCATTTCTTTAATTGGGTTGTTTGTCTTTTTGCTGTTGTATTAGTAAAAGTTCGTCATATATTTTGTATAGTCAGCCTTTATCTGATAGATGGTTTGCAATTATTTCCACCCATTCTGTAGGTAGTCTTTCCACTGTCTTGATAATGTCTTTTGATGCCCCAAAGTTTTTAATTTTGTTGAAGTCAATCTATTCATTGATTCTTTTCTTGCTTGTGCTTTTGGTGTTATAGCTAACAATCCACTGCCAAATCCCAAGTCACAAAGATTTGTCCCTATTTTATCTTATACTAACATTATGGTTTTAGTTTTTTTATTTAGGTCTTCGATCTATTTTAAGTTGATGTTTTACATGGTGTAAGGTAGGAGTCTATTCTCACTAAGTAAAAACTTATAATAAATTTTGAAATCAGAAAGTGTGAGTCCACCAACTTGGTTCGTCTTTTTTCAAAACTGTTTGGCTATTCAGGGCCCCACAAAATTCCATATGAATTTGAGGATCAGATTTCTCATTTCTGCAAAAAGTCTTCTGGAATTTTGACAGGGATTACACTGAATCTGTAGATTGCTTTGGGTAGTATTGATATTTTAGCAATATTAAGCCTTCTAATTTGGGTAGTATTGATATTTTAGCAATAGTAAGTCTTCTAATCCATGAGCATAGAATGTCTTGCCATTTATTTAGGTCTTTTAAATTTTCTTTCAGCATTTTTTTTTTTGGTAGTTTTCCACATACGAGTTTTTCATAACGTTGTTAAATTTATTCTTAGATATTTTGTTCTTTCAGACGCTATTGTAAATTGTTTTCTTAATACCCTCTTCAGATTCTTCATTACTATTGTATAGAAACACGATTGTTCCATGTTGATCTTACACTTTGCCACTTTACTTTATTCATTCGTTAACTTTTGTAGTTTTCTAGTGGATTCCTATGGGTTTCTCTGTATAAGATTTTGTCATCTGCAAATAGAAATATTTTTACATTTTCCTTTCCAATTTGGATACCTTATATTTCTTCTTCTTGCCTAATTGCTCTGCCTACAATATAGAATAGCTGTGTGAAAGCAGATATTCTTGTCTTTTTCCACATCTTAGGGGGAAATTTTTCAGTCCTTCACCCCTTCACCATGATATTAGCTGTGGGTTCTTCATAATTGGCCTTATTCTGTTGAGAAAATTTCCTTCTATCCTTATTTTTTTTGAGTGTTTTTATCAAGAAAGTGTGTTGGATTTCGTCAAATGCCTTCTCTGTATTTATTGAGATAATCATATATACTCTTACATTCCTAGGATACTCCCACATGGTCATGATGTATAATCTTTTTAATATGCTTTTGGAATTGGCTTGCTAGTATTTTGTTAAGGAGTTTTTAATCTATATTCATAAGATAAAGCATTATTTAATAGTCTTTTCCCAATATGTCATTATCAGACTTTGGTATGGGGTAATGCTGACATCATAGAATGAATTAGGAAGTATTCCTTCCTCTTGAATTCTTTGGAAGAGTTTGAGAAGGATTGATGTTAAATTTTCTTCTGATATTTGGTGAAATTTATCACTGAAGCCATCTGGTACTGGACTCATCTTTGGCAGAAGGTTTTTGATTATTGACTCAATCTCTGCACCTACTTTAGGTTATTGTAGTCTCTATTCTCAAGATAGTTTAGGTAATTTGTGCATTTCTAGGAATTTTTCCATTTCATCTAGATTATCTAATTTGTTGGTTATTTGGTGATTATCTATTTTTACACTTATTGAGACTTCTCTTGTACCCTAACATATGATCTATCCTGGAGAGTGATCTTTGTGCATTTTGAAAGAATGTGTATTCTGCTGTTGTTAGGAGAGGTTTTACAGATCTGGTTGGTCTATAATGTTATTCAAGTCCTCAATTTACTTGTTGACCTTCTGTATAAATGTTCTATCCAGTTTTGAAAGTGGTCTACTGAAATCTCCAATTATTCCTATAAAATTTTCTATTTCTCCCTTCAACCTGTTAGTGTTTGTTTCATGGATTTGAGAGCCCTGTTTTCGGGTACATATATATTTATAATTGTTATGTCTTCTTAGTGACTTGATCCCTTTTATTAAATATATGATACCCATATTTTTCTTAACACATTTTAATTTACCATCTATTTTGTCTGATATTTGTATAGCTTACCACAGCTCTCTTTTTCATCCTATTTGCATTCAATATTTTTCCATTCTTTCACTTTCAAACCATTCATGTCTGAGGATCTAACATGAGTCTCTTGTAAAGAGTATATAGTTGGATTATGCTTCTTTACCCATTCTGCCATTATATACCTTTTGATTGGAGAGTTTACCATTTCAATTTAAAGTAATTACTGACAAGGCAAGATTTAATTCTGCCATTTAGCTAATTGTTTTTTGTATGTCTATATCTTTCTTGTCTCTCTTTTGCTCCATTATTGTGCTCTTCTTTATTTTACGTTATCTTTTGTAATGAGCCTTCTAAAATTACTTATTTCCTTTTGTGTAGACTTTAAGTATTTTATTCATGGTTTCCATGGAGAATTCTTTATCCTAAAGCCATGACAATTTAGTTTGTATTGATTCCAACATAACTTCAGTAGCCTACACTGACTCTATTTCCATATTCCTCCAACTCTCTCCTTTATGTTGTTCTTGTCACAAGTTATATCATTATGTATTGTCCGACCAATAACAAAGATTTAGGATTTTTTTCTATGCAAAGGAATTTTAAGTAATATAAGAAGTTGAAGACGGTATTACAAATGAAAAAAATGCAATAATACTGGCATTTATATTTATTATATATTTACCTATAGTAGACATTCTTACTTCTTCATACAGCTTTCAATTACTAACTAATGTCCTTTCCTTTCAATATGAAGGACTCACTTTAGCATTTCTCATAAGGCAGGTCTTACAGAAATGGGATATAAAATTTCTATCTCATTATAATTTCTATTTTTCATGTACTGTTTTCCTGATTTATTTTAGTTCTTTGCTCATGTTTTCCTTTATGTAATAGATCCTATTTAAGAGAGTTGATCTAAGATCTTTGGTTAGTAATTCCAGCAACCCAGCTTTCTTTGGGATTGTTTATGATTTATTTTT
>PVIY010061995.1:0-12786 GCA_004026745.1 Myrmecophaga tridactyla | reverse complement strand
TCTCAGCTCCTTGATTTGATTTTTGATGAGACTTTATATGTCTGTTTGAACATCCTGAATTATTTGTTTCAACTCCTGTGTCTCATTTGAAATGTTGGTTTGTTCCTTTGATTGGGCCTTACATTGGATTTTCCTATTATGACTCATTATTTTTTGTTGGCATCTAGGCCTTGATTTCCTTAATTAGTTTATTCTGCAAGTTGTTTTTACTCCTTTACATAGGGTTTTCTTGCTAGATGGCTTTGTTCTCTATCTGTTCTTTGACATTCAGCTGATCTTACTCTATACCTACAGCTTAGAGTCTGTGTAACTGATTAGAATTTTTTAGTTCTTGTTTCTCTGCTTCTTGGAGACTTTTTGAGGATTGTCTCCTCAGGCAGTACAGACCTCAGTCAGATTTTCCCAGATCAGAAAGGCCCACGTTTCTGGAAGAGAGAGTAGCAACATCCATTTTCCCTGAGGGTGAAACCCAGCAGGTTGTCAGGCTTTCATAAGAAGCCCCTAGACTCTGTGCTTTTCTTATCCTGCCCATCATGTGACACTTGTCTTCCCATAGCTTCCCACCAGCTTACAGTGATGTGGTGCCTTCAATTTCTGCAGACTTTCCATGCCAGGGGTGTGGTTGAGACAGAAGTGAGGCAGTAGGCAGGCTTTTAAAATTAATTAATTATTTACATGGGCAGGTTCCAGGAATCAAACCCAGGTCTCTGGCATGGCAGGTGAGTACTCTGCCACTGAGCCACCATTGCCCACCCAGTAGGCAGGCTTTGATTGTTTCTGTTTTCCGATGTCTAGGGCCTGAATTCCTTGAAGGAGGGATTCCACTTGAGCTGGGTCCCTGCCCCCATTTCTTGGTGAAGAGATGCCCTTTAGGGAATTAACCCCTTTCATCTGACAATTTACCTTGTCCTTTAGATAAGCCTTAGTTCTACCACTCCCTAGGGCATTGCTGGAGCCCGAGAGTGCTTACAGTTCTATCTAATGAACTGTTAAAAAGTTGGAAAAAAAAAAAACAAACAGAAAAGCATTTTCAGAGCCAGATCCTATTCCTTGGATTTGTCAATCAAGAGCTTGAGTTGGTATGTAGCTCTATGTCTGTCTAGGCTTTATGAGCCCCCTTTCTATGAGGTCCAGCCCTTGCCAGTATTTTGTGCTTTCCAACTCATGAAGCCTGTTTTGTGTCATTTTTTTTTTCATCAGCTCCATCCCCTCTCTGCCAGGACAAAAACTCCTAGTTCCTTCAGTGCTTATTCCAGGTTTATCTGTGCTGTGGCCTGTTTTCAGTAGTCAGAATTTGTTAATTAATTCTGCAATTGGCACTTGGTTGATCTAAGCCCTTGCTACTAGTACAGTCTGTTTCCTTTGCCTTCTGGGAACCAGCGTGCAATACCCATCAGGGAGGAGCACCTGTAGCCACAGCTTGGGGGACTTACAGTTCTGTGTGGGATCTCAGCCATTCCACCTGTTCCAGGCAGTTGTATGCTGTGTGTCTTGTCACTGATGCTCCCTCAGAAGTTGTTCTGTACTGTTCCTGGCTATTTATTAGCTGCTCTAGAGGGCAACCTAAATTCCACACCTCACTATGCCACCATCTTTCACAGATAGCATTTGATTTTGAGGAGTTTCAATTTACTTATTTTTTTTTCATTGCTTGTGCTTTGGGTGTAAAATATAGGAAATTACCTCCTATTACCAGGTACTGAAGATGTTTCCCAATATTTTCTTCTAGGAATTTTATGGTATGTGTGTTCCTAAATTTAGGTCTTTGACCCAGTTTGTGTTAATTTTTGTATAGAGTATAACGAAACAATCTTCTTTCATTCTTTTTGCCTCTTGATATCAAGTTTTCCCTTGCCCATTTATTGAAAAGACTATTTAGTGGATTTGGGGGCCTTGTTGAAGAGCAGTTTACCATAGATTTGGTAGTCTGTTTACAGGCTCTGGATTCAATTCCATTGGTCAATAGTTCCATTTTTGTGTCAGTACCATGCTGTTTTGGTCACTGTGGCTTTATAATAAGTTTTGAAATCAGGAAACCTTAGTCCTCCCACTTCGTTCTTATTTTTCAGTATATTTTTCGCCATTCAAGGTGTCTTTTCCTTCCAAATGAATTTGGTAACTAGCTTTTCTAAGTCTTCAAATAAGTTGTTGGAGTTTTGATTCTGTTAACCCATATTCTAGATTCTGACTCTATGTGTTTGTTTATTCTAATTGTTTCAAATCAGTGAGATCATACAATATTTGTCCTTTTTTGCCTGGCTTATTTTACTTAACATAATGGCTTCGAGTTTCATCCATCCCATCACATGTAGAAGGACTTCATTCCTTTTAATAGTTTATGAATATTCCATTGTGTGTGTGTGTATATATATATATACGTATGTATGTCACATTTTATTTATCCATTCACTGATTGATGGACAGTAGATGCTTCTGTTTTTTTTTGGCATGGGCATGCACCAAGAATTGAACCCCAGATGCTTCTATTTTTAGCAAATATGAATAATGCCTCTATAAACATCAGTGTGTAGATACCTGTTGTAGTCTCTGCTTAGATTTCTTTTTGGTATATACTAAGAAGTGAGATTTCTGTGTTTTGTAGTAGTTCCATACTAACTTTCTGAGAAGCCGCTATACTGTCTTCCACAGTGGTTGTACCATTTTACATTGTCACCAGCAATGAATGAGTGTTCCTGTTTCATTGCATCTTCTCCAACACTTGTTATTTTCTGTTTATGAAATAGCAGCCATTCTAATGGATGTAAACTGGATTTCATTGTAATTTTGATTTGCATTTTCCCAATGACTAATGATGATGTTGGGCATCTCTCCCAGTGCTTTCTGGTCATTTGTATATATTCTTTGGAGAGATGTCAGTTCAAGCCTTTTGACCATTTTTGCTTGTATTGCTTTTCCTTTTCATTGTTAAGTTGAAGGATTTCTTTAAATATTCTGCATATTAATCCTTTATCACATATGTGGTTTCTGAATATATTCTCCATTGTGTAGTTTGTCATTTTACTTTCATGATAGTTTTTGAGGACTAAAGGTTTTTAATTTTGATGAGGTCTCATTAATCTATTTTTCTTTTGTTGCTTATGTTCTGGATGTAAATTCTAAGACGCCATTGACTAGCACAAGGTCCTGATGATGCGTCCTTATGTTTTTTTCTTTTCTTGGTGCTTGATAGTTCTAGCTATTATATTAAGGTCTTTGATATGTTTTAAGTTGATTTTTGTATATGGTGTGAGGTAGGGTTCCTCATTCTTTTCTTTTCTTTTTTTTTGCAAATCGAGATTGGGTTTTCCCAGCACCAGCTGTTGAAGAGACTATTAATTCTTTCACAAATTGAGGGACCTTTTCTACCTTGTCAAAAATCAGTGGGCCATAAATGTGAGGATTGATTTCTGAGGTCTCAATTCTATTCCATTGGTTTATATGTCTCTCTTTGTGCCATTACCACACTGTTCTGATTACTGTGGCTTTGTAATAAGTTTTAAGATCAGGACATGTGAGTCGTCCAATTTCATTTTTCCTTTCCAGGATGCGTTTAGCTGTTCAAGGCCCAATATCATCCATATAAATTTGATAATTGGCTTTTCCATTCCTTCAAAGAATGTTACTGGAATTTTTGTTGGGATTTCATTGAATCTATACATTTCTTTGGGTAGTAGTGCAGCTATGAACACAGAAAGTTCTCCCATCTATATAAGTCTGCTTTAATGTATTTTAGCAGTGTTTTGTAGTTTTATACTTTTCCATGTACAAATCCTTTACATGCTTAGTTAGATTTATTCCTAGATATTTGATTCTTTTAGCTTCTATTCTGAATGATTTTTTCTCTTGACTTCCTCTTCTGATTGTTCATTGCTTGTGTATAGAAACAATGCCGGTTTTTTGATATTGTACCCTGTCACCTTAATGAATTCATTTCTTAGCTGCAGGAAGCTGTGGATTTTTCAGGATTTTATTAGTATAGGATCATATCATCTGTTAATAGGGAAAGCTCTAGTTTTTCCCTTCCAATTTGGGTGCATTATATTTCATTTCTAATTTCTCTGGCAAGAACGTCTAGTAATATGAACTGACAGTCACCATAAAAACCACTGCCAGGGCGGCTGCCGTGACTCAGCAGGCAGAGCTCCGACCTGCAGTGCTGGAGGTCTGGAGTTCGATCCCTGGTGCCTCCTGCCCATATGCAAATTAAAAAACAAACAAACAAACAAACAAACAAAAACCACTGCCTTCTTGCCTCCATGGTTTCTGATGAGAAATCAGAACTCAATCTAATTGGGGCTCTCTTGATTATAACACATTGTTTTTCTCTTTGCAGCTTTCAGAACTCTTTTCTTGTCCATTGCATTTGATAGTGTTATCAACTTATGATGGAATGTATTTTTCTTCCTGTTTATCCTGTTTGGTGTTCTCTGAGCTTCATGGATGTGCATAATCACATATTTTCTAAGTTTGGGAGGTTTTCTGACATTATTTATTCGATTATCTGCTGCCCCAGTATCTCTTTCTTTCCTTTCTGGCACACCCACTATGTGTATTTTGCTGCATTTGATGGTGTCCCAGAGCTATCTTGTACTATTTTGGCTTTTAATAATTACTTATTCTTTCTTCTCCTCAGCCTGACTAATTGAGTGTGTCTTGTTTTCAAATTCACTAATTATTTCTTCTGCCATTTCCAATCTACTCTAGAAACCCTACTGGGGATTTTTTCATTTTGATTACTGTGATCTTCAACTCCAGAAGTTAAACTTAGCTCCTTTTTAAAATTCCTATCATTTACTTAGTCTCTCATATTGTCCATTCATTGTTTTCCTGCATCCTTTATCTCTTTCTTACTTATTTCTCTTCCTCTCCTTGGGCATTTATAAGGTGATTTTTTAAAAAAGGCTTTGTTTAATCTATCTATTCTTATCTTCTTTGTTGGTGTTTCCTGGATTTTTATCCTATTCTTTTCAATATCATTTCCTGGTTTCTCTTGTACTCATTGCACACTGTATATCTTAATATTTTAAATTGTTAACTCTGGCACTATTCCATTGGCTGTCTGTTTCTTGGTTTTGTAACAAATTGTTGATAAAACAGGGCCACGGTGGCTCAGCAGGCAGAGTTCTCGCCTGCCATGCCGGAGGCCTGGGTTGGATTCCCGGTGCCTGCCCATGCAAATTGTTGATAAAACAGAATTTCTTGAGTGTCAGCCCGCTATCCAGAATGTATATCCAGTGAAAATTCAGTGTTCAGAGTTTCTCTTGTTTTTCTGGGCCTCTGTTTTGTTCTGGGATTTTGCTTTCAGTTGTTTTGGAGTTCTCCTATTTATATTAATGTGGTTGTCTCCCTTGCTTTTCAGACTACAGCACTCCATCTCCTGGTATTTGAAACCAGCAGGTCATTGTCCTAGATTGTTCACCTCTATAGTTTTTTTTTGTAGATTTTATTCATTTATATTCACTTAATATTACACAGTATACAGTTAGTATCTTGCAGTCTCATGACTTAGTTGTGCAGTCATCATTGTACTCAGTTTTAGACCATTTTCATTTCTCCGTAAAGAAAATGATCAGATGGACATACAAAAAGGAAACCCAAAACACCCCTTATCTCTTATTTCTTCCTATTACTGACCTCTAGTATTGATGTGGTCCAACAGTTACTGTTTATGGAATAATTTTATGGTATTACTCTTAGTGTTTACCTCTACAGTTTCTTATATTCCTTTCATTGGCTTAAGCTGCTTTTGCCTAGAGGGCAAATTCTGGGAGGAAGAACACCCCAGAAAGGATTATCTCATCTCATTCTTTCCCAGTTGGAACAGGGCAGGGACCCATGAAGGGTGACCAGACCATCTCCACAGTGTCCTAGGTAAGGAGGGTATCAAAAGGGCACTGAGAGCTTCTCCTATGGCTTCCCTATCCTGGCTTACTCAGTAAATACTGCTTTTCAGTTTAATGTTCCTCACAGCCCTGCAGGTACTCTTTAAGTTTCCACCACCTCCATCCCTCTCCAGGGAGGGTTGATACAAAGGCTGCCACTGCCTTTATCAGGGCAGAGTTGTAACAATGGCTGTTGCTGCCTTTATCCAGGGTGGCTTGAAATATTAGCTGCCCTCAGAGCCAGGACCCAGCTACATGAATTTACTAATCAGAAGCTGTGCAAAAGCCATGATTACTAATCACCTGTTCTTGGGGAAGAGGATTTTTCCCTTCCTTTCTAGCCATGGACTGGACCCCATCGTGGCTTGCCTTGAGAGTGGAGGATGGGTGCCAGTAGCCACTGCATGGAGATAGCAATTTACTGTTCTTCACCATAATTTATCAGCCTCTTCCTCCTACCCTTCCCAGTCTGCTTACAGTGTTCTGGCCTCTGGAGTTTCAAAAGAGTTATTTCAGACAATTTCTGCCTGTTTAATCATAGTTTTGATAGAAGGACTGAGTCCTGTAGCTACTTATTCCACCTTCCTCCCAAGTACACTTGAAAAATAGAATCTTAATTATGAGGTTTTTGAGTCAGTCCTTGGTTTTGGGGATTATATTAAATCCAATTATATTAAAAAGCACTAATGACTCTATTTCCAGTGATCAAGTTGGCACTGATAGACCATGGTGTGAATTGGCAATAGAGACATGTAGATTACTACTGTTGGGTACTTCTATTCACATGGTTTAAGAGGTGAGGATCTGTTTGAGAGGGTATTTGACTCCTTAACTTAGTTTTGTGGCATTAAAAAGTGTAATGATATTCTCTGGCTTTTCCGAAATATGCTGAATATAGTTGTTAAAGAAGGGAATAACCTCAAGGCTTTAAATACACAGCTCAATCACCATATGAAGGCCATGAGAATTTCTATATGTGCCTTGAAAGAAACTCTTATATCTTTATTAGCTGGTCTGCTGGGTTGAAACTGTTGTGTAGTCCAGAAAAGCCATGTTCTTTAATCCTGTTTCAGTATTGCTGGGTGGGATCTTTTTGATTAAGTTGTTTCCATGGAGATGTGACCTACCCAATTGTGGGTAGAACCTTTTGATTAGGTGGTTCCCTTGGAGATGTTTCTGCTCATTCAAGGTGGGGTTGCTTACTGGAGTCCTTTAAGAGAGCACCATTTTGGAAAAAGACAGAGCCCACATAACCAGAGACCTTTGGAGATGAAGAAGGAAAATGACCTTGGGAAAACAGTTTGAAATGAAGCCAAAGACCCCAGAAGATGCCAGCCATGTGCTTTCCCAGTGGACAGAGGTGTTCGAGACCTATTTGTCTTTCTCAAATCAAGGTATCTTTCTCTGGATGCCTTACTTAGGGCATTTTTGTAGCCTTAGAACTGTAAACTTGCAATGTAATAAGTTCCCATTTTAAAAACCATCCTGTTTCTGGTATGTTGCATTCTCACAGCTTTAACAAACTAATATAGCAGACTTCAGATTTCTGAAAACCAGACCCATAATTTCATTGTGTGAGAAGCTGATTTACAAGATAAGTAGAATTCCTAAAATTTCAGGGTGTTTACTGTTAAAGACATTGCAGGAAGGACTGGGATCCTGAAAATTGTAATGGGGACATAGGGTCTGGTGAGGATGGTGGAAACATTGAAACACTAGATTCTTTTGAGGATTCTTTGACTGATAAATCTTTTGACAGTCTCCCCTGAGGAGTCAGCCATCCCACTTCCATCTGAAGAGTTTAACCTAGCTGTGCCTGATAAATCTGTAACTGCCTCCCCTGAGGAAATATCTCCCATTCCTCTCTCTGAAGAGATTAACCTTGTTTCAACATATGAAACTGTAATGGAATGGCCTGAGGTAGTTGCTTGGATAATACCAATAATTCCTCTTGTGACCCAATCCAACCACTCCTTATTTCTTTCACACCCATAACTGGATTGAAGTCCCAAAAAACTCCAAAAGGTGAGGAACAAAACAAAACAGCTTAATGGTTTGTATAATTTATATAGCCAGAAGTCAGGGGAACATGTCAGGGGAATATGTGTGGGTAGCAGGAAATGGTAGAAGAGACATAAAGCTGGATCACACTGGATTTATTGATCTGGGCCCACTAAGCAGAGATTTTGGATTCAGTGTTATAGCTAGAGAGGTTAGAACATGCTATAACAGACTGTTCAGGTGGTGGGTCAAAGTATGGACCCAAAGATTGCCTACATTATCTGAAGATGAAAGGTCATAATTGTGCATAGATAAGGCAGATGAAGGGATTCAAATACTTAAAGAGATTGAGATGTTAGAGTGGATTATCATATAAGACTTACTCTTCACTACAACAGTGCTTGCATGCTACCACAGCTGATGAGAAAATTGCCTCTTACAGGTATGGCTGATCAATGGGGGTAAGGTTCTATGGCTCAATGAAGGGTTTATACTATACAATATCCCCTAATGACAAAATATGGAGGAACTACAAGAAATTTTAAGAGCCTGGGAATGAAACCCACCATTGATGCCATGGCTTTCAAAGACGCTGATACTGAAGACTTTACCACAAGAATGAAAGTCACAGTATTGTATACTGCCCTCAATCACTACTATGGGCCTCTAATGTCTATAATTAGTCTGCTAATAGGACAGACTGTTTCCCTTTCTGCTCAGGCTGTTGCTGACCTCAAAAAGTTGGAGAGGCTGTGGAAAAAAGGAGCAGGAGTAACAGCAATGGAAAGTTTCCTGTGGGCATGACAGCCCTAAACATGTATCCTGCAAGCAGATGTGGGTGGATTTCGTTGCTGCAGGCACAGAGATAGAAACTAAAGATAGAAACTAAAGACAACTTAATGCAGTCTTGGTAAAACTATGAAGAAAACTACCTAAGGACAAAATAGTTTCTAAAGTATGTTCTCAAGTTTCCAAGGGAGAAAGAAAGTCAAGAAAATGTCTACACATGTATAGTCCAGCCATATTATACAATCAATGGCTCACAATATCATCACGTAGTTGTGTGTGTATTCATCACCATGATCATTTTTAGAACACCTGCATCATTCCAGAAAAAGAAGTAAAAAGATAAAAAAGAACTCGTACATCCCATACCTCGTACCCTCCCTCTCATTGACCCATAGTAATTCAATCTATGCAATTTTTCCCTTCTTCTCCCCTATTATTCATTTATTTTTATCCTTATATATATATTTTTAACTCATCTGTCCAAATCCTGGATACAAGGAGCATCATACACAAGGCTTTCACAATCACACAGTCACATTGTAAAAGCTATATAGTTAGAGGGAGAAAGATTAAAGGTGATGGTGGACTTATATAGAGAAGGTAGGATTTAACAAATGAGTATGATTACTGAATAATTATATTGATATTTCTTTTAGTCTCCAGTATCTTAGAGCAGCTAGAAGTAAAAATCCTAAAATGGTGGAATTGTAACCATACGAAACTCTGCTGTTTCAGGGAATAACCTGGTTATATGCAAATAGCTCAGTATCTCAGAATTTTAAAAAAATCTGCCATGAATTGTTGTGATATGCTTTGAAATTTTTTGCATGTATGTTATTTTTCACACAAAAATAGTGTCCAGTATTTTGGAGCAGGTAGAAGGGAAAATCTGAAATAGTGGAATAGTAACTTATAACAAACTCTGAAATCTGTTTTGTATCTAACTATTGAAATGTACTTTGAAAATCATTGCTTTTTTTTTCCTTTTCTTTGTGTATATGTTATCTTTAACAATAAAAAAGTTTTAAAAAGCTACATAGTTATTCTTCAAGAATCAGGGGTACTGGAACACAGTTCACCAGCTTCAGGTACTTCCCTCTAGCAACTCCAATACATCATAAACTAAAAAGGGATATTAATATAATGTGTAAGAATAACCTCCAGGATAACCTACCAATTCTGTTTGAAATCTCTCAGCTACTGAGTCTCTATTTTGTCTAATTTCTCACTTCCCCCTTTTGGTCAAGCAGGCTCTCTCATTCCCATGATGCCAGGTCTTGGTTCATCCCTAGGAGTCAGGTCCCATATTGCCAGGGAGATCTACACCCCTGAGAGTCCTATCCCATGCAGGGGAGAGGGTGGTGAGTTCACTTGCTAAATTGGCTTTGAGTCCACATTTGAGAAACAGAAGAGGCTGACTGTGGGTGACAGTTAGGCATAATTGTTGGTAGGCTTAGCCACTCTCATATATACAAAGCTTCATAGGGGTGAACCTCAAGATTGATTGCTCAGCCTATTGAATTGTTTGTTCCCACTGCTTGCAAGGATATCTGGAATTCCCCTGGTGGGGAAGTCTAATATTTCCTCCTTTCTCCCCAGTTTCGCAAGGGGACTTTGCAAATAATTTTTTATTCTCTGCCCAAATTACTCTGGGATATACTGGGTCAGTACACTAGCCTGTACAAACCAACAAGATCTCAAGCCCTATTCAATATTCCATGTAATAATGGTGTTCAGGTAATACAAGTTTAATTAGATAATGTAATATAAATTATATTATTTATTATACATAAACCCAAAATATAAATTTTGCACCAAATAAACATCTCTCCCTTTGGTCTCACACAGTGGTTGAAGTTTGAAAATATGAGCCACATCGTCCTTTATCCTGATTTACCTTACTCCTGTCCAGCTCAGCTTTATTTATATCTCTAGATGAAGTCTGATCACTTTCTCAGCTCTTTAAACAGTTGCTGAAAGGTATATGTTGACTGTCATAGCTTCAGTCCTCTAAATCTGAGTATCAGGTGTCACATAAATGCCTAAACTTTCATTCCCTGAAAATGAAACAGGTTATATGCAAATAGCTCAGTATCTCAGAATTAAAAAAAAATCAGTTACAATTTCTAAATATATGTGGCTGCTGTAAGAGCTAACAATGCAGAAACCATTATAATAGGCCCTAACTTGATAACCCGTGTTCCTAACTTTAATTCTCTCCTTGTGTACTTTATAGTTAATATGACTGAGGCATGATAATATTTGTCTTTTCCTTTATGACATTTTATTCAACATACTGTCCTTAATTTTCATTCACCAAGTTACCTGCCTAGAACTTCATTCCTTCTTGCAACCATTCTGCTGTCCATTGTTATGTAAATTCCGCAGTGCCCCCATCCATTACTCAGTCATTGTACCCTTTGGCCACCTCCTTCTGTTGAAAATTGTGATCACTGCCGCCATTAACTCCAGTGTGCAAATGTCCATACATATCCCCACTCTCAGTTCATCCAGGAATGTACCTAGCAATAAGGATGCAAAATCATATGGCATCCACACCCCTAGCCTCCTGTAGAACCACCACACTGCACTCTGGAGGAGTTGCACCTCTCACCTTCCCTACAAACAGTAAATAGTTGGAGAAAGAAATAATCTCTTTCTCCACATTTTCTCTAGTACTTGTTTCTCTCTGTTCATTTCTAAACAATTTTATTTACATGTCATACGGTCCAATCTAAGTAAATAGATACACATTTGCCACCATAATCTTTACAAAAAAGGACATTTCCTTTTCTTTTGCATAGACTCCATACCATTCCCCCATGCCCCCCACTTGTTGACATTTAGTTTTGGAATAAACAAATAAACCATTGTTAAATTCAGAGGAAGCACATTACAATGTTACTGTTGACCCCAGCTTGCATCGATTGTACTTTTTCCTGTATAACATCCATTTTCAACCCCTTGCAATGTTGACATTCATTTCTTCTTCCTCCTGCAATAACTTTTAAATATTTGAACATTCAATTATCATCATTGTCCACACTAGGCATTTTTAAGTTATACTGTCTCAGTTTTTATCCTCTATCTTTCTTTCTGGTTTCATACATGCCCTCAGCCCTTCTCCCTCAACCATATTCACATTCAGCTTTCTTCCGTGTACTTATGTTATTGGGCTACCATCAAGTAGTATTGTGTTATCCATTTCTGAATTTTGACAATCAGTCCTGTTGTATAATCTGTATTCCTTGAGCACCAAATTCCCAATCTTGACCCTCTTTCTATCTCCTGATAAGGTGTGTTCTTTAAATCTCAAAGTTTACTCATTAATATTAGTACATATAAGTGAGACCATATCTGTCCTTTTGTTTCTGGCTAATTTCACCCAGCATAATGTCCTCAAGTTTCATCTACATTGTTACATGCTTCATGAGTTTATTCTGTCCTATAGTTACATAGTATTCCATCATATGAATATACCATATCTTTTTTAGCCATTCATCTGTAGATGGACATTTGGGCTGTTTCCATTTCTTGACAGTCATCAAGAATGCTGCTATAAATATCGGTGTGCAAGTGTCCATTAGTGTCTGTCCTAGTTTGTTAGCTGCCAGAATGTGATATACCAGAAATAGAATGGCTTCTAAAAGGGGAAATTTATTAAGTTGCAAGTTTACAGTTCTAAGGCCATGAAAATATCTCAATTAAAGCAATTCTATAAAAAAGTCCAAATTAAGGCACCAGTAAGAGGTTATCTTAATTCAAGAAAGGCCAAAAAGTTCTGGGTTTCTCTCTCAACTAGAAAGGCACATTGGTGAACATGGTGAATTCTCCTAACTTTCTCTCCAGGCTTCTTGTTTCATGAAGCTTTCCCAGGGGTGATTTCCTTCTTCATCTCCAAAGGTCTCTGACTGCATGGGCTCTCATGGTTCTCCTGGTTCTCTCCTCTCTTGTGGCTCTGTTGCTCTCTCTAAAATGCTACTACCTCTTTTAAAGGATTCCAGTAAATTACTTAAAACCCACCTGGAATGGGTGGAGTCACATTTCCATCTAATCAAAGAGCTAATACCCACAATTGGGTCTGTCACATTTCCACAGAGAAAATCAAAAGACT
>PVIY010061993.1:0-11050 GCA_004026745.1 Myrmecophaga tridactyla | reverse complement strand
GTCAATATACAGACAGGGAGGATAACACATAGAGGAAGAACAGAAGGCTGATCATGGAGAAGTGTCCTCATGCTTGTATGTCAATATACAGACAAGGAGGATAACACATATAGGAAGAACAGAAGGCTGGTCATGGAGAAGTGTCCTCATGCTTGTATGTCAATATACAGACAGGGAGGATAACACATATAGGAAGAACAGAAGGCTGATCATGGAGAAGTGTCCTCATGCTTGTACGTCAATATACAGACAGGGAGGATAACACATATAGGAAGAACAGAAGGCTGGTCATGGAGAAGTGTCCTCATGCTTGTACGTCAATATATTCTTGTCTGAACACTATTTCCAAGTTAATGAATCTGGAGCCTATTTAACATGCTCCCTTGTTTATTAAATTGAATGAGGTACATTCTCTACATAATAATTCCAATGTAGAATGCTTGCCTTCCGCATGTGTTTATATCAACTTTGCAAAATGAATAAAAATGAAAACTACTCATACATAATGTGCTAGACATCCTCTTTTGGGAAAATTATCCTTGGAGATCAGGTTACACATTTTATTCTTCTTGGCATCACCTTCAGAAAGAAGTAGATCTCAAAGGGCTTTATATATAAAAGATTTTCAATAAAAGATGTTGTTTAGGAAGATACCAAAAAAATGTAGTTAATTTTGTTTGAATTTGATGGGCATAATTTTAACTACTGCATTACCATTATATCAATCCTATATATAATAAGAGGGATAGGGCTACAAAGAAAAAAAAACTAGAGTAAAAAGTCCCACAGGTTTTAAAGGTTAGAAATCACAGTTATTAACATTATAGAACAAATTTAAAGGCAACCAAAAGTTTGAAAACAAGAGCAAGTTAAAAAAATATTTTCCATGTTCCACAATTCAACTTCCAGGTCAAATCAATATCTATGTATATTCAAAGTACCATTCCATAACATTAATGGATAAGTGAACTGAAGACATGTTTTGGGATAATAACTTTAGACTCAGCAATTTCTGTCTTTTGGGAGTGAGATCTATGAGGCTTTTGTTGAAAATGAACAGCCTTGTCTCTAGTAGGCACCATGGACAATAACTGCTCACATCTATATTGCATGGCTAAAATTTTCCTTCATGTCCACTTACTCAAGCAATTCTGCTTCCACTCCTTCTGGCCTCCCTACTTCTGTTAAGCAACCAGTTGCTACTTGATGCCTTGATGTCAGACATGCTTTCAAAGAAACCACAACAGAGTAGAATTGGACCAGGATTATATATATATATATATGTAGCAACTTGCTGGCAGTCTATGTCACTGTAAAATAAAACTCAACAAAATAAGGGAGATGATCAAATCAAATCAAACATTCTGGAAGCATTTGATGCCAACACCTTACAATATACTCCTGACCAGTGAAGGGAAAAAAAGCTCCACAGAATAAAAAAGACAGTCTTATTACCTGTAATTGTTTTGGCAGATTCAGATGTAAGAAATGGCTCTTTCAAGAGTTAAGAGATGAAATAGGTTATAACTGCAAAATCTAACACAAAACAGACTGGATTTAGTCCCCAGAGAGATTGAAGTTGAAGAGAGTAACGCTGTAAACCACAAATGAAGAAGGTGAAAAATTGTCACCATCAATTTCAGTGGCTTTGGAAGGCATTTGGCAGCCTGTGCAAGGAGATCAAGTAATACCAAATGATGGATTTAGCCCTGTTTTCACTGCTGAGCTGATGGATACAAATCACTTGGCTTTTAGAATTCAAGTTTCAGAAATAGGATGTGTTGAGCTATAAGGAGAGCAAATGGATGAATGTTATACACCAACAGATGAGAAAATGCACAACCAGCATAGTCTGGTCAATTTTCTCAAATTGGTTGCAGCAAAGAAAATTAATGTTCTCCTTGAATTCTAAGGACTGGGTTCTCTTATCCAGTAGTTTCACAATAATGGAGGAAGGAAAGTGGTGTGGTTGGTGTTATAAGTAAGACACATTCTTGGCATTACTTCAGATTGGACCAGGTGGGTGGCCTGTCCCACCTCTACCTAAGGCTCTGAGAGAAGGACAGAGAGTAAGAGACATTGAAGCCAAGACCATTTGCCAACCACATGACCCTGAGGCAGCCACTTCATCTCTGAAACTTCACTTCATCCTAAGAAATGTGAAGACTAAAAGTCTCTTTAACAAAATCGTTCAAGGCATAAACGAATTGGAAATGAATTGAAGTATGTTTGTTTAAGGATGGCTATTTATGGTCAATCCACAGATTCTACTTTCTCCCAAAATTTCTTTGGAATGACCAAAATAAAAAGAAAAATATTTTAAAACTTTATCAATGCTGGAAGACAGGAAAGATATTTGTCATTAAGGCAAATATTCGAAAGAATTTCTTTAACATATGGAAAAGGGGTTATCAGGTTATGGAAAGTAATAATCAGGGGGCAAGTCAACTGAAGTGAAGAGAGTAAAGAAAGGATCCACTTGTGTCATATATAGGTAAAGCTTTCCAACAGAGCCCTGGAAACCACTAGCTTAAAACCGACTGGGCTGAGAGAGAAAGTAGGCCCTTGGAACTCTTAGAATGTGTCTTAGTTTACCAGGGCTGCTATAACAAATATCACACACTAGCTGGCTTAAACAACAGGAGTTTATTGGCTCACAGTTTCGAGGTTACAAGCCCAACATCAAGGTATCCACACACCATCTTTTACTCCCGAGTCCATCAACAGTGTTCTGATGCTGGCTTGCCATCATTCCAGGGGGTTCCTGGCTTGTGGAGGTATCTCTACCTCTGTCACGTGGCACTCTTTCTCTCCTTCTTTGGCTTCTACTTCATGTCCAATTTCCTGCACTTAATATTGGATTAAGGCCTACTGTGGTAGATTGAAGTATATGCCACTGAAAAACATTTTCTTAGTCTTAATCCATTCCTGTGGGTGTGAATCCATTATAAACAGGATCTCTCAAAGATGTTATTTTTAGTGAAGGTATGGCCAACTAAATCAGGTTGAGTCTTAATCCTTTTACTGGAGGTTTCATCAGAGAGAAAATCACCAGGGAGGAGCATTAGATGATAGACAATGGAACCCAGAGGAGAAAAGAGAAGATATCGCCATATGCATTGCCATGTGACAGAACAGCCAAGGACCCAAGGATGGCCAACAGCCAACCCAGAACATGACGGTCTAGGAGAGCACATTACACTGTGGATGCCTAGATTTCGGACTTCTCCTGGCTTCAAAACCATAGCCAAAGCATGCCCCTGTTTAAGCCAACACATGGTATAGTACTTGTGTTGTTGGCAACTGAGAAACTAAGACACCCACCTGTTTTAGCTCACCCATCCCTTAATTGAAAACCTCCTTGAATGTCCTATTCACAAATACATCACATTCATAGGACAGGGGTTAGGAATTAGACATGTCTTTTTTCAGAAACAAGATTCAATAACCACCAGAAGAGGAGCAAATTGAAAAAATTAAAGGATTTTAGAAACTTCCCCCAGTGCTTAGCTCTATAGCAGTTGGATACAGCAAGCTTTGTCATTGTCCAACTGATATGACTCACCCCAAGATAAACCTTGGGATTTGTGGAACTGGGCCTCTAAAAACACCACCATGTCAGTTAGAAAAGGTATGAGATGACTCCTACCCAAAATGGCAAGGGTGTCAGGGAAAAACAGCAGCCTCCCGGAGAGCTCTTTCCATTCTGATAGCTCCTTCCATTCTTCCCTTAAACAGAGGAATTTCTGATGGCTCACAGGCATCCCACCTTCTGTCCCTGAGAGTGTTTGGGGAGAATAAGCTATAGGTTAGTTGGTAGGAAACAAAATTAAATCCTACTTAAACGACTTTAGGAAATGCAAACATAAATACACACACACGAAAAAAACCTTTGTTCTGTGAAGTTCATTTTCTGCCTAAGAAGTGCCTGCCTTGTAATTAACATCCTAATATCTACTTTCTAGTGTGCAGAATACACAGAACAAAATAGACGTGAAACCTAGGCCTAGAGTGCTGAGATTATAAAATAAGCTTATTTGCTTTTCTAGTTGAAACCTGCCCCACACTTTATATTACCAGGGAAAGAAGTGCTGCACCTAGAAAAATAAAACAATTATTACATCTGTCAAAAATATGGGAACGATAAATCCATGAAAGAAATCCTCAGGTGAAAAAAATATATGATAACTAAACTAAAAGATTGAGTTGAGGCAGTAAAGAGTGGATAATGCAGGAAAATGAATCTTTGATTTAGAACAGAAATCAGGAATCTTTATTTTAGGTATACAGGGCACATATAGCCTGTCACAATATGTTCTTTTTCTTTTGTTTAAACAACTCTTCAAAAATATGAAAGCCATTTTTACCTCATGGCTATACAAAAACAGGCCACAGGCCATAGTTAAAAGATCAGCTGATTTCTTCTAAAACTTGTTAGAAAGCATATGACGATTAAGATAACTTTAGTGGAGAATAGTTGCAGAATATTTTGCAAAAGTGAGAGAGGAAGGCAAGGCAAAGCCATAATTAGACAATAGGAATGCTTTACCTGAGGTGAAGGCTTAAATTTCAGATCTAAATAAGCCCAGAATGATTAATGAAAAATGAATGAAAAGATAACTGTACATGGACATATGTTAGTATATATGTTGAATTTCAAGAAAAGTATTTTAATCTTTCAAGCATTCAAGCAGAGGGGGAAAAAAGCTTACATGTAAAAGAAAAAGAAAAATTACTTCTGTGTCCAAACTTTTTTCTGCTACGTTAAACATCAGAAGACAACAGAGCAATGTCTAAAAAGTTAAGAAATTGGGGTCTAGACAAGCTATGCTATTTAGGTGCTAGAGCAACAGAGACTTTCCAATAACTATTTACCATTCTTGGATAAAAATGATCTGAAAATGTACTCTAAATGATAGAGAAATGCATCAAAATAAAGTAGTCAAAGAAGAATCTTGCCTGAAGAAGCAAAATCTTCTGAGAAGACAGGAATACAAGTGTACATTTAAGGGAAAAATGACATTCTTTGACACAGAACATAGCTAAAAGATGAGAGATATGGCAGCAGAGAATTAGGGAAGACTTCAGTTTCACAGTACACACTGTAAATGAGTGTAGGTTAAATTCAAAACAATCTGTGTCAAATTTCAAGAGGACAGGGGGTCTCCAGCTGCTAACATGGCATAGCAGAGAACTGGCCCGCTCATCCATTTCCTTCTGTATCTCAAGGCAAAACAGACTGCAACTTTTATAGTTATGCAGTAATATAACCAGGGTCAAAATATTTCTGTGGGAAAATTCTATAAGTTCCCACAAATCTTTCCCAGCTTGTAGGGACTGCTTGAGCAGGGTGGCAACTCTGTACTTCATTCATTCACCCGTTTGAAAAATGCAGTGCGCCAGGAAGTGCGAAGTATAAAACAAAGAACAAAAAGGACACCAATCCCTGCCCTCATAACGCTTGCACTCTGAAATAAGCTTATTTTATTTTCTACTGGAAAGCTGCGTCCTCGTTTTATATTGTCCAGGAAAGAGGGACTGCACCAAGAGCCCTGCAACACCAAGCGCTAATACTGGTTTGCGTTTTGTTGTTGTTCTTTCCCTTTTCCTAACTCCACTTCTAAGAAGTTGAGGGGTGAGGAGTGTAAGCGACTTGACTTTGCTGCAGACGCTCGGCGGCGACTGCGGGAGCAGCCGTGCGTTGTCTGGAAGGTTCTGAACTGCGGAGTCAGGGCAGCTCTGCTTCAGAGCGTACGAGGTGGGACCTGTGAGAACTCAGACAAATTCCTTCCGTTCTCTGCCCTTCCTTTTCCTTGGCTGTAAAATGAAGATATCAATAGGATCTGCTTCATGAGACTTTCGTATAGATTAAATAATACAAGTGAGGAAAAACGGCTTTAGAATAGTGTCAGGCGTGTAAAAAGTGCCCGATAACCCCTGCACTCACATTTAGCCATCGCGCTGACCCAGAATAAATGACGTGTTCTCTAAACTATACCTGTTCTGTCACCGATCGTAATGATGACGGATCACTGAGCTTTTGTTTCCTCCTTTATTTTTTAATGGACGTAGTAAAAGTACCTCTGCGTAGAGTAGTGAAGACATAAAGATTAAAAGAGATATCACAGGCACGTCATGGAAATGGCTGCGTTCACCTCTGCTCCCTGAAACAACTAAACAAGTGACAGAGCAAAGACCAAGACAGAGGTTCAGGGTACGAGTGACCAGGGAAGGACTTCTATACTATGTAAGGAGGACCCAGATGAGACAGCAGGGGGATTACGATTGAGAGCACAGGGTGAGTTTCCACTCGTGACCACACCAGAGGCCGGCCTCAATGCACAGGACCAGCGGGGGCCGAAAGAGCCTTTTGCTCCTGCACTCCCCACCCTTATGTCAGCTTGAGAGACATTCCCTCTCAGCCCCACAGCCAGGAGCTCCTGTGGGGAGCCCAGAAGCCAAGAGACTTGGTTTCCCTACACACAGAGACCCTGCGGCACACAGAACCTGCCCCATCCCCAAGGCAGCTGCTGGGTGCCTGGCGCTGGCCGAACCTCGGGGAGAGGGAAGAGGACACAGAGCTCACAGAGCTGAGCTGATCTGACAACTGGCCGGCAAAAGAGACTCCCTGCATCCCACTGCTTTACCCTTTTGCCACAAAGGCCCGGAGCACTCACGATGCACACAGGTGGAGAGGCAGGATGAGGGAACAAGCCATGCCACACCAGCTGGCCCTCCCAGGCTGGGGGGTGGGCTGGGACAGGTGACATGCTCAGTCCACAGCCCAAGGCCACTCCATGCCTGGGCACCAGCAGACCATCGTGCCCACAAGCAGATTCTCCACTGAAGGTGCACCGTCCCCCGCCCCCCAGCCTCAGGGCTGGTGGCTTTCAGCACTCACAGAGACCCACAGCCTTGGCTGGATTTGCCCCTGGTTGGGTCCCAGCCCAGCTGGCTGACTTGGTCAAGGAGAGGCAGGCCTAGGGGAAGAGGTGGCCCACCACCACCATCTGCTGGGAAGATGCAGAAAGTGCAGTCTGGCAAACTGCCTTTCTCCCTAGCTTTTATCAGATCTCCAATTCCAGTTGCATCTACTACCCCAGCCTGGGTTTGGTGGGAATTACTGATGAATCAAGGACAAAAGGAGGCCTTCAATCCAAACCCAGGCAACTACAAAATCTTAGACAAGTGAGGGAAACCAACTTTGAAAATCTTATCAAGCTAATCAAATGCCTCAAAGTAAGCAGAAAATCACAAAGCACATGAAAATGCAAAAAAAATTTGGCCCAGCCAAGTGACCAAACTAAAACACCAGAGGAGACACAGAATTTGGAACAACTACTCAAATATGTCTATATAAATTTTCTAAATAAGTTCAACAGGTTGGCTAAAGACATAAAAGACACCAAGAAAACACTAGAAGAGCATAAAGAAGAATTTGAAAGAATAAATAGAAAAATAGCAGACCTTATGGAAATGAAGGATTCTGTAGATCAAATTAAAAATATACTGGAGACACACAACAGCAGATTTAAAGCAGCAGAAAAAAGAATAAGTGAGCTAAAGGACAGGACAATTGAATTTAAATTGCAAAAGAGCAAATGGCAAAAAGATGAGAAAATTTGAATCGGATCTCAGGGAAATGATGGACTACACAAAGCATATAAATGTAAGAATCACTGGTGACCCATAAGGAGAAGAAAAGAGTAAAGGGTTAGGAAGTTTATATGAGGACAGAATTTGGGAAAACTTCCCTACCCTTATAAAAATAAATATGCAAATCAAAGAATCCCTATGAGTGCCAAATATAATGAATCCAAACAGAGCCACTCCAAGACACATACTAATCAGACTGTCAAATGTTGAAGAGAAGGATAAAGTCCTGAAAGCAGCAAGAGACAAGCAATTCACCACATACAAGGGAAGCCACATAGGATTAAGTTTGGACTATTCAACAGGAACCATGGAAGCGAGAAGGCAGTGGTATGATATATTTAAGATTCTGAAAGAGAAAAATGTTCAACCAAGAATTCTTTATCCAGCAAAGTTGTCTTTCAAAAGTGAGGGAGAGATTAAAATTTTCCCAGACAAACAAAAGCTGAGAGAATTTGTTATCAGGAGACTGCCCCAGCAAGAAATACTAAAGGGAGTTCTGTTGGCTGAAACACAGACAGGAGAGATCTGGAGGAGGGCACAGAATTGAAGAGTATCTTTATGGATAAAAAGAAAGAGAGGAAAAATTATATAGATCTGATCAGTAAAAACCAAATAATAAGATGATAGATTCAAGAACTGCCTTTACAGCAATAACTTGGAAAGTTACTGGACTAAACTCATCAATTAGAAGATTAGTGGAATGGGTTAAAAATATGACCCATCTACATGCTAATTACAAGACTCGTCTTTCACCCAAAGACACAAGTAGATTGAAAATGAAAGGATGGAAAAAGATATTCTATGCAAGCTGTAACCAAAAGAAGGCAGGAGTAGCTATACTAATATCAGACAAAATAGACTTTAAATGCAAAAATGTCATAAAAGACAAGGAAGGACACCACATAGTAACTAAAGGCACAATTCACCAAGAAGAAATAACAACCATAAATATTTATGCACCCAATCCAGGAGTGCCAAAGCATATGAGGCAAATATTGGCAAAACTGAAGGGAGCAATAGATCTTTCACTACACCAATCTCTTCTATAGATAGAAAAACCAAACAGAGAATCAATAAAGAAATAGAGAACAGAAACTATGTGATAAATGAACTAGGCCTAACAGACATATATAGATCAATACACCTCAAAACACCAGGATATACATTCTTCTGTAGTGCTCACGGAACGTTCTCCAGGATAGGACATATGCTGGGGCACAAAACAGCTTTTAGCAAATTTAAAAAGATTGAAATCTTTCAAAGCACTTTCTCTGATCATAATGAAGCTGAAAATCAATGTCACCAAAGAACTAGGACTTTCACAAATATATGGAGATTAAACAGCACACTCTTAAACAGAGGGAAAAAGAAGAAATTGCAAGAGAAATCAGTAAATCTGGAGACGAATGAAAATGAGAATACAACATATCAGAACTTACGGGATGTGGCAAGGGCTGTGCTGAGAGGGAAATTTATTGCCCTAAATGCTTATATTTAAAAAGAAGAAAGAGCAAAAATTGAGGACTTAATGCTCACTTGGAGGAAGTAGAGAAAGAATAACAAACTAACCCCAAAGCAAAAAGAAGAAGAAAAATAACAAAGACTAAAGCACATTAAATGAATTGGAGAACAGCAACAACAACAAAAAAAACTTAGGAAGAATCAATAAAACCAACAGTTGTTTCTTTGAGAAATTCAATAAAATTGAATGACACTTAGCTTGGCTGAGAAAGAACAAAGAGAGGATACAAATACATAAAATCAGAAATGAGAGGAGAGTCATTACCATGGGCCCTGAAGAAGTAAAAAGAATCCTATGAGGACAAACTATACACCACCAAACTAGACAACTTAGATGAAATGGATATATTCCTCAAAACACTCAAACAAGCTACACTGACTCAAGAAGAGATGGAAGATCTCAACAGAACAATCACAAGTAAAGAGATTCAATCAGTCATCAAAAATCTTCCTACAAAGAAAAGTTCAGTGTCAGATGGCTTCATGGCAATTTACCAAATATTTGAAAAAGAGCTAACACCATTCCTGCTCAAACTCTTCCCAAAAAACGGAGAGAAAAGGAACACTACCTAACTCATTTTATGAAGGGAACATCACTCTAATACCAAAACTGGTTAAAGATACTATAAGAAAGGAAATCTACAGGCCTATCTCCTTAATGAATATAGATGCAAAACTTCTCAACAAAATACTTGTAAATCGAATCCAATGGCACATTAAAGGAATTATGCCCCAGGACCAAGTGGGGTTTATTCCAGGCATGCAAGATGTTCAATCAAGAAACTCAATCAATGTAATACAACATATTAACAAGTCAAAAGGGGAAAATCACGATTATCTTGATTGATGCTGAAAAATCAGACAAACTTCAGAAACTTATTTTGATAAAACACTTCAAAAGGTAGGAATCAAAAGAAACTTCCTCAATATGATAAAGGGAAAATATGAAAAACTCACAGCCAGCATCATACTCAACAGTGAGAGACTGAAAGCCTTTCCTCTGAAATTGGGAACGAGACAAGGATGTCCTCTGTCACCACTATTATTGAACAGTGTGCTAACTAGAGCACTTAGGCAGGAAAAAGAAACAAAGGCATCTAAATTGGAAAGGAAGAAATAAAACTTTCATTATTTGCAGATGACATGATTCTGTACTTGGAAAATCCTGAGAAATTTATGACAAAGCTTCCTGAGCTAATAAACAAATCCAGGAAAGTGGCAGGATGTAGGATTAATGGTCAAAAATCAGTAATGTTTCTATACACAAGTAATGACCTGAGAAGACAATTAAGAAAAATACACCATTCAAAATAGCAACAAAAGCAATCAAGTATCTTGGAATAAACTTAACCAGGGTTGTAAAAGATCTGTACATAGAAAACTACAAAACATTGATAAAAGAAATCAAAGAAGATCTAAATAGGTAGAAAGACATTCTGTGTTCATGGACAGAAAGGCTAAATAAAATTAAGATGTCAATTTTACCCAAATTGATCTATACCATACTAATCAAAATACCAAAAAGTTAAGGGGTTGGGAGGGCCATGGTGGCTCAGCAGGCAGAGTTCTTACATGCCATACTGGAGACCCGGGTTCGATTCCTGGTGCCTGCCCATGCAAAACAAGCAAACAAACAAATAAAAGTTAAGGGGAGTTTTGGATTTTTCTCTTTGGTGTGGGTCTGTCTGTTATTCTTCTCTTTGGAGCAATGAAAATTGTCTAAACTTGAGATTGATGATGATTATACAACTAAGTGAGGATGCTGTGAAACTGTTTATTTTGGATAGAATATATGCGATATGAATATATCTCAACAAAATCTGCAGATTCAAAATAAATAAATCAACAGAAAGATTCAAGCACTGGAGAAAAC
>PVIY010061992.1:0-11031 GCA_004026745.1 Myrmecophaga tridactyla | reverse complement strand
ATGGAATTCTCTGGTCTTACCATGTTCCCCATCATCCAGAAGCAGCTGGATTGATAGAACGGTGGAATGGCCTTTTGAAAACTCAATTACGGTGCCAACTGGATGGCAAAAATTTGAAAGGCTGGGGTAATGTTCTCCAGGAAGCTGTGTATGCTCTGAATCAGCGTCCGCTGTATGGTGCTGTTTCTCCCATAGCCAGAATCCATGGGTCCAGGAACCAAGGGGTGGAAATGGGTGTGGTACCACTCACTATTACCCCTAGTGATCCACTAGGGAAATTTTTGCTTCCTGTCCCTGCTACCCTGAGTTCTGCTGGTCTACAGGTTTTAGTTCCAAAATGGGGTGTGCTTCCTCCAGGAGAAACAACAGTGATACCATTGAACTGGAAGTTAAGATTGCGACCTGGTCACTTTGGGCTACTTATGCCTCTGGATCAACAAGCCAAGAAGGGGATTACATTATTGTCTGGGGTAATTGACCCTGACTATCAGAAGGAAGTAGGACTGCAACTACATAATGGAGCTAAAGAAGAGTTTTCTTGGAATATAGGAGATCCCCTAGGGCATCTATTAGTACTACCATGCCCTGTGATTAAAATCAATGGAAAACTGCAACAACACAATCCAGGCAGGACTACTAATGGCCCTGAAACTTCAGGAATGAAGGTTTGGGTCACCCCACCAGGCAAAGAACCACGGCCAGTTGAAGTGCTTGCTGAGGGTAAAGGGAACATGGAATGGGTAGTGGAAGAAGGAAGTGATAATTATGAACTTCGACCACATGATCAGTTACAGAAACGAGGACTGTGATGCTGTTTTGTTCATGTTATACTATTTAAGTTGTAAGATATCAAGTTTAAGAATGAATGTTGCCCAAGGATTTGCGCCCTATTCTGGAGAGATTTAATGTGTTTCCAGTTATACGCAGGACAGTTGAGTATTGTCAGGTAAAAGAAAAAAATGTGTGCTTATTTGTTTTCATTTGGAAATTAAGTATGGTTTAAGGTAATATATGTATGGGTGCCAAGTTGACAAGGGGTGGACTGTCATGGTTAGGGACATGTGTCAACTTGGCCAAGTTGTGGTACCTGTTTATCTGATTGGGCAAGTGCTGGCCTGTCTGTTGCAATGAGGACATTTCATAGGATTAGGTCATGATCACGTCAGCTGCATCCACAGATGATTCCATTTGTAATCAGCAGAAGGGGAGTGTCTTCTGCAATTAGTGATGCTAAATCTAATCATGGGAAGCCTTTTAAGGAGAACTCAGAGGAGACAGGTTCCATTCCTGCTTCGGCTGGTGAGCCTCTCCTGTGGAGTTCATCCAGACCCTCCATCGGAGTCGTCGGCTTCACAGCCTGCCCTGTGGATTTTGGACTCTGTGTTCCTGTGGTCACGTGAGACACTTTTATAAATTTTATATTTGCAAGTGTTCCCTGTTGATTCTGTTTCTCTAGAGAACCCTAACTAATACACAGTTGCAAAAATCCTTAACAAAATACTAGCAAACTAGAACACTTGGGAAGATTTTTTCCTTCAGTTCTGTAGCTGGGAGTTCCTGTTGCAAACTTGGAAGTAATAGATGTGCTTTTCCTGTGCAGACTTCACTTATCAAGGTATAGTGCCTACTCCCTGCCCCTGAGACACACTGCTGTGGGCACCTGGTTTTTTTGGCAAAGACTGGGGGTCCCTTCTTTGAGGATGAAGGGGAGATGTAGAGTGGGGCCAGTCAATATCCAACCAGGAAGAGAGACTTGGTTGGGTCCTAATACTGCTCCCCTTCTCCCACAGAGGCCCAGAGACTGCAGGTGTGTGCAGAAGAGATGAGGATGAGGAAGCTGCCTGAGCTGAGCCATGACCGGCTGTTAGACATTGCATCTGTGGTCTGGGACAGGTAGCCCCAAGGGGATGAAAAGACTCAAAAGTGCCATTTGCTGGGGATAAGAGAAAAATGCCATCTGACAAATTGCCCATCCACCTAGTTCTCAAATAAATCCCCAAGTAGAATTGCCATCCTACCCACCCTTGAGATTAGGGACTTGGTTTCAAGGAGAAGGACTGACAAGCCATATTCAAAAGGGGATCTTCAAAGCCAATACAAGTAGATTTAAAATCTTAAATAAGGGAAGGAAATAAATTTGCAAAATAACCTCATTAAGACATTAAAATGTCCCAACTACAACAGAAGATCACAAAGCATGTGAGCACCAAGCAGATATGGCTCAGCTAAATGACCAAAGTAAACTACCTGAGGGGACACAGAATTTGGAAAAACTAACTAATGACATAATGACACAAAGGATATCAAAAAGACACTGCAAGATTATAAAGAAGAATTTGAAAGACTAGAAAAATAACATATCACAGAGATGAGCGATACTGTACACCTAATTAAAAGTATATAAGAGACTCATAACAATGGACTGCAAGAGGCAGAAGAAAGAATATACAGATTACGAGATGGCAAGAAAAGAATAAATGGCAAGAAAATGGAAATAATGCAACTTGGTATCAGGGAAATGAGAGATACCATGAAGCATTCAAATGTAAGAATTATTGGTGTCCCAGAAGGAGAAGAAAGAGTAAAGGTATAGGAAGGCTAGTTGAACATATAATGGGGGAACTTCCCAACCCTTATAAAAGACATAAACATCCAAACCAAACAAGCCCAACTAATCTCAAATAGAATAAATCCAAATAGGCTTGCCCCAAGACACATACTTATCAGAATGTCAAATCTTGATGAGAAGAAAAAGTCATGAAAGCAGCAATAGAAAATAGATTTATTACATATTAGGGAAAACATGTTAGACTGAGCTCAGACTACTCAATAGGCACCACGGAGTGAGAAGGCAGTTGTGTGATGTATTTAAGATTTTGAATGAGAAAGACTGCCAGCCAAGAATCCTTTATCCTGCCAAGTTGTCCTGCAAAATTAAGGGAGAGATTAAAATCTTCCCAGATAAACAGTGGCTGCAAGAAATTGCCAACAAGAGATCTGCCCTACAAGAAATATTAAAAGGAGTTTTGGCTACTGAAAAAAAGACAGAGAGGGAGGTCTAGAGTAGGGTACGGAATTGAAGAGTATTAGCCAGGGTGACATAAAGGGTAAAAAGTAAAAAAAGAAAAAGAATATATAGATGTGAAAAATAAAAACTATAGGCACATATAGTAATATTACATAAAATAGATAAGTGAAATAAAAAACTTGAAAATGTTCAGTAACATAGGTCATTACTACAGCAAAAATGATATTTGTAATAACTTTCTACTTGATATTTTGAGAATGTACACAGATTTGATGGCTAATCAAGTGGTATTTAAGATAGCATTTAATATTTAGAATTTAAGAAACTCTGATATCTATATCTGTAGATTTTTTCCTTGCTTGTGTTAATCTTAAATTGGCTTATGAAACATTTTGTACAAGCACAGGCTTTACAATGATCATTTAGATTTTTTATTTAAATATGCGTATGCATATAGATCAGCTGTGATATCCATTTTTGGTGGTGAAGATTTTCACATATTAATTGTAAAAACATTTGTATCTTTATATTTTCCTGAAACTAAAAATTTGAAAATGCTTACATAGGCATTACTAAAGCAAAGTTGATATTTATAACTTTCTACCAGATATTTTGAGAATGTATGCAGTTTTGATAGCTAATCAAATAGTATTTTAAGATATTGTTTAATATTTAGAAATATTTAAGAAAATATTTAATTAAATTATTTAGAAATGTTGAAGAAAATTTTAATTAAAATATTTAGAAATATTTAAGAAACCCGATATTTGTATTTTTAGATTTTTTCCTTGTTTGCTTGAATTTTAAATTGGTTTACTAAATTAAAATATTCAGAAATATTTAAGAAAATCTGATGTTTATATTTGTAGATTTTTTCCTTGTTTGCTTTAATTTAAATTGGTTTATGAAGCTGTTAAAACACTGGCTTTACAATGATTATTTAGATATTTTATTTAAATATGTCTATGGATAAGCTAATAAAGATATCCATCTTTAGTGGTTAAGACTTTCATATATTAATTATAAAAACATTTGTATCTTTCTATTTTTCTGAAATTAAAAACTTGAAAATGTTCAGTAACAGGTCATTACTATGCAATGTTGATATTTGTAATAACTTTCTACTTGATATTTTGAGAACGTTCACTGTTTTGACAGATAATCAAATGGTATTTAAGTTAGTGTTTAATATTTAAGATTTGAGAAACTCTAATATCTGGATTTGTAGATTCCTTTCCTTATTTGCTTTAATTTCAAATTGATTTGTGAAACTTGCTGTACAAACACAGGCTTTACAATGATTATTCGGATACTTTATTTAAATATGCCTATGGATAAGCTAACTAAGGCATCCATTTTTGGTGGTTCTAAGTGCATTCTTTGTTTCCTTAAATAAAAATACTTAAATGAAAAATGTGAAAAGAAGAAAAAAAGACATTAAGTGAACCTGGTTTCATTTCACAAGATTCTTCATACCGTCAGGCAAGCTTTCCCTTATTACAGGAACATAGAGTATTGAGGATCAAGAGTGGGAAATGTTGAGAGCATAAGAGCTGCCACAATATATCCTCTTAAAATTGATCATAGAGTAAGATGGCTCCAGGGATACAGGGACTCTGCACTATGCTTCCCAGTGGCTTTATCCCTCAACCTGCCTTCTCTGTTCTGTGGCAACAGCCAAAGCCCCCTCAGAGCTCCACAAGCTGCCTGGCCCTGAACCTATGGATGCCATCATGGTTCCAGTCTTGCAGAGAGTGAGAAGCCCTTTTTAATCTCAACAGCTTTCACCAAACTCACACACCTTAAATATCTATCTGTTCATTGAGAAAAAGCATAATGGGAGAAAGCTCTGAGGTGTACCAAATGTTTTATTAATTTTTGAATTCCACTAAACATAATAATATACAGACAATTAGAAAGAGGTGTACTTTTCTTTGTGAAAGAAAAGCTGGGTATTCAATCTATAAATAATGCATGGAATATATTTGGAGCCCCAGATTCCTAACTTTAATTCCAAAGCCCACGAGGGATTCATGGGCTCAGGTAGTAATCACTGGGTCTATGTCATTAAATTGTAGAAAAAATTCCTTCTGGGAACAGGAGACTCCCTGGTTTATCTCAAGATGTCTGGAGTCATGAAGACAGCCTCAACCCTCCTGTCTCTCTGGCAAAGAGAAAGCTTCAGAATGGTGAGGAGATGATGCCTGCCTGTTATCTATCCGTATCCTTGGTTAGGGCAGGGATGTGGGAGTGAGAACAGAGAGAGGAGTAAGTCACTTCTCTCCATAAAGCAAAGCCAAGTATTAGTGTGCTCTATGCCTTGTGCATGGGTACTTAAACATTAATTTAGTTTTCAAATTGCTAGGGATACCTGCAAATGACTCCCACCCACTGGGAGAGACATGATTTGGTCATTTTTCAAATGAGGAGGGTTTTTGCTTCCTATGGCCATACATACATCAACCTATTTTATTAAGTGAGATCAGCCTTTATTCTCTCAGTGATAAAGTGTAAAAAAATCCATTTATGAAATTAAAACCATTTTTTCACTTTTCCTATATCCTTAATGGGAAAGAAAAAGTCCTAAAAGTCTTATCTATTCCCTTGGTGATGCAGTTACTGGTATCTCTGTTATTTCTTGCTGGAGTTTGGAGAAACTGTTCCAATTCATCAATTTATGCTTTTAGCAACTCTGCTGTGAGTCATCAGAATTATGGCATGTCAAAGACAAATCTTCCAGAAAGCAACATATTTTAAAGGTAGGAAAGGTTTCCAAAGGTTTATCCATGTATTTCTAAAGAAGAAATAAAAATAAAAACTTCAATTTTCTTTCTGAAGCTCTTTAATAAAATCTACTTTCTGGGTCAGTACTATGAATAAGACTTGCCCAGGGTCTAAATATTTTCCTGTTTACTCATTTCATTTTTTTTTTTTTTTTACTAAGGAAGCATTTTGTTTCAAAGTGACAATGAATTTAATTAATGTCAAGAAGGATCTTATCCCAAGTTCAGGCAACCATGGAGTTGAACAATGTGCACCTCAGTTCTCTCCTAAATTGAAAGACATGCATCCATTCACCATTTATTGAGCATTGACTATGTGTTGGGTCTTATTAATAATGAAAATCGGAAGGTAAACAAGACATGGTTCTTGTAAGTAACAAAAAACGCAAAGAGCTACAAAAATACATGGGAGGGGTAGCCAGTCCAGTCTTGGTTAGATCAAAGAATCTTTTCCAGAGCAAGTAACATCTCAAATTGAGACCTAAAGAAAGAGGAGACAATATGGAATAATCTAGGCCAGCACTACCAAACTCAGGTCCATGAACTGGTGCCCATCTGCAAATTGTCACCAGCCCATGACAATATAAATACAAAGTAGACACTAAACACTAAGAAACTTAGCTCTTAGAGCAGTCACATATAGTCCAGAATGGAAATTGTTATTTATGGATTTTGAGGGTCTGTTTTATATATGTATAACCTGGTATTTAGAGATAAGAATGACGCCAATCAGGTTGGGATTAAGGTAATTCAGAATATAGGAATAAAAAAGACATTGCCGATATTTTAGAACTTCACCTACTCTTTGAGATCAAAGGAAGAAAGTTTTATCATGTCCACAACCTAAATTTTCTGTAGAACATAATCTAACTCAATCCATCTGGATAAAGCATTTAAACAATCCAAACACAGGGAGCCCAGAATAAGAATGAGAGCCTTTAATCCTGTATATCTTAATGTATTGTCTGGATACATCCCAGAGTATATTAAGAAGATAATCAAAAAAGTATTGACATGGGTGGGCTATGGCAGCTCAGCAGGCAGAGTTCTCATCTGCCATGCTGGAGACCTGGGTTCAATTCCCATTGCCTGCCCATGCAATAAAAAAAAAGTATTGGCAAAGTCCCTTGAGGGATGGGAGAAAAATCATGGAACTATTAAACTTTAGCACCAGGGAACTCCCTGATACTGTGCCAAAAATTAGGGATACCCAAATCAATAGGCCAGGCCCTTGATCTTGGGGCCTATTCTTATGAAACTAATTTATATAGTAGAGAGGCTTAGCCTACCTATAGGTGTGCCTAAAAGTCACCTCCAGAGGACCTCTTGTTGCTCAGATGTGGCATTTCTCTCTCTAAGCCCAACTCTGCAAGTAAAACAATTGCCCTCCCCTCTGTGTGGGACATGACATCCAGGGGTGAAAGTCTCCCTGGCAGTATGGGAGCTGACTCCCAGGGATGAGCCTTGAAACAGGCTCAACAATGCTGTCCTAGCAAAAATGGGGGAAACTGTAACAAATAAGGTGTCAGTGGCTGAGAGAGTTCAAACAGACCTGAGAGGCTACACTGGAGGTCACTCTTATGCATGCTTCAGTTAAACATCACTACCTATCATAACTTGCCAAAGCCCAACCATAACCATTTCTGCCAATCCTAAAGAATACCTAGGACAATATATAAGATTCTACAAAGGTTCCATGCACTAGGGTAACTTTCCAAAACCTGCAACCTTCAGATGTGTCCCTGAACCAGATAAATCCTGAAATACAAATGGGCCAGTCTTTCGTCAACTAGTTCCATGCCCCATCCCATATTACCGACAGTCCCTTCCAAACTGAAAAGGTTAGAATGGGCATAGCCTAAATGCCCCTAAAGAGTGGGATATGGATCAAAGGTGATGGTGGAGTTATATAAAGAAGGTCAGGTTTAACAAATGAGTATGAGTGCTGAATCATGCTGATACTTCTTTTAACCTCCAGTACCTTAGAGCAACTAGAAGTAAAACCTAAAATTGCAGAATTATAAGTCATACCAAACTCTGAAATCTGTTCTACAACTAATTGTTGTGATCTACTTTGAAATTAATTGCTTTTATGTATATATGTTGTTTAAAGAGAAGGAGGAGTATAATAGAGAAGATAGGATTTAACAAATGAGTATGACTGCTGAATCATTATATTGATATTTCTGTTGGTCTCCAATGTCTTGCAGCGGCTAGAAGAAAAAAATGAAAAATTATTGTATTAGCTAGAGTTCTCTAGAGAAATAGAATCAGCAGGAAATACCTGTAGATATGAAATTTATAAAAGTGTCTCACATAACCTTGGGAACGTAGAGTCCAGAATCTGTAGAGCAGGCTGTGAAGCTGATGACTCCAATGGAGGGTCTGGATGAACTCCACAGGAGAGGCTCACCAACTGAAGCAGAAAGAGAGCCTGTCTCTTCTGAATCCTCCTTAAAAGGCTTCCAGTGATTAAATTAAGCATCACTCATTGCAGAAGACACTCCCCTTGGCTAATTACAAATGCGGCCAATGTGATCATGATTTAATTCTATGAAATGTCCTCATAGCAACAGACAGGCCAGTACTTGCCCAACTAGACAAATGGGTACCACCACCTGGCCAAGTTGACGCATGAACCTGACTATGACAATCATGAAACCCATACCAAACTTTAAAATCTGTTTTATAACTGCTTGTTAAAATGTACTTGGAAATTTATTGCTTTTTTGTATATAGGCTATATTTCACAATTAATAAAAAGAAACTTTAATTGCAATTTGACATTATCATGACATCCAAGCTTGTGATTAGTAGGCTTATTTATTTTTAGTTGTGGGTTTTTAATTTTATCCTATAAAAACTATTATTTGCAATAGATTGAAAATGTAATAAACAGGACAAAAGGAAAATCAGTCCTCAATCCATAATCTGAGTGCATTGATCTGGGCAATAGTGTGTAAGTGGGAGAAAGTTGGAAGAGGGTACAAGACAGCAAATTCAAAGGCTTGTCTCTGAGGCTAGAGAGATAGGCATGTTTCAGTGTGGTAGCCCAGGGGTTGGGATGCCCTCCATAGGAAAGGGTGGGACCTTAAGCATGTAGCAGCCCATGTGACCAGAACACAGACATTCATTAAAACTCCTCTCGTCTAATCACTGTTGGCACCCAACTCTTGTGGGACTTTGCTGAGACTACATTGCAACCAAATCTCATGAGATTCTGCTGCCTTAAAAGCAACTCACCCACCCACCCTTGGCACTCTTGCTTTTTCATGTTTGGGTAGAGTGCTGACTTTCACTTTCCAACTGGCCACCACTGGGTAAAATTTACTTCTCTTCATAAAACTCATGGCTAGTCTTCTGCCTGGTGTGTTCTTTGGTCTCGGGGTTGGGCTAGGCTGGAACATTTGGCGAGCCAACCAGGAGACCAAAGAGCTGCTGACATAGAGGGCATGAGTCTAGGGAAAGGAAACTCTGCAGGGGTAATCCCAGAGTGCCTGCTTCCTTGATGAGGAGAGGGGTCACCATGTGCTTGACTGTGCATTGCAGTCGGTTGGCCACTGCATGCAGTACAGCCAGCTACAGCAGACCATCTCAGAAAGACAAGAAATCACAGATTTGAAGGGTGCATTGAATGAGAGGCTACACCATCTAGAGAGGAGTTTAGAAATATTGGCATGCTGGTATGCTAGGGTAAGAGGGCATGAACTGCCCAAGGGGCAAGTAAAGCATACCTAACTTCTCCTGACTAGAACTCAAAGGCTTAGGATCCTGTAGATTCTTTATCTGATTATTAAAAGGAGGGAAAAAAAGAAGTTTGGAGGCAAAGGGTAGAGTGACACCATTTCTGTAGGCAGCAATTCCAAAGGTTGCCCCTTTACTACAAGGAATTAACACTCAATTCCTTAGTATTCCCTTAAAATGGGGCCAGTCAGTCTGTTTTTACTTTCATCTGGGATAGAGAACAAAGGATTTTCATCATGCTCCCATGAGGTTAATTTCATGGCCTGATCATCTGGCACAGTATCACAGCAAAGGATTTGGCTAAGTGGAAAAGTGTAACTCATTATATTGTCATGTTAACCAATAACTCTTTTTCAGAACTAAAAGAAGCTTCAGGTTTATTACTATTTCAGAGATGGGCAATTAGTCATGATAAACTGCAATTTCTTGGCTGCCTTGTCAAATCCTTCGATCTTGTATGGTTGGGAAAGGCAAAATTTATTCCTTTTGTAATAACTGATAGGGTACAGTTTTCCTATGCCATGTATGCCAAAATAACTAATGGCTTTCTTGGGATTGTTTGGGTATTGTAAATCTTTCATTCATCACTTAGCCCAGATGTTAAAACCTGTGTATGTTTTGATTAGGAAAAGCCACTGCTATGAATTGAATACCTCCCAGCAGGCTACTTTTTGAAAAAGCCAAATGGGTTTTAACACTGGTTCAGTCTTTGGGGAGGAAGAGCAGATGCACATGTGCCTTATGAATTAGATGTGGTCAGTATTTAGAGAAACTTGTGGCAAAGGCAAGTTCTCATCAGCTTTTGGTCTGAACTATGACATAGCCCTTTGGAAAAGCAAGTGTGTTTCCTATAATGCCTTACTGCAAGTTGAAGGAGAAACTAAAAAATGCCCTGTGAAGTTAAGAACAGCCATCCCCATCCTCCCCATTCAGGGGTGGATACATGACACTGCCACTAAGTCTCACTCTGGCAGTGCACAATTAAGTAATTAATGAAATGGAAAGCTTACCTGCTGCAGTGCAGTATTTTTAACAACAGCCCCTTAAGTGCAGAAATGTATGCTATCCTGAGATCAGTTTCATATGTGGAAGAAAAATGCTTGCCCCCCACTTCCCTGCTGATCATCCTGAGGTGGCTGTCTCTGTACCCACTGTTGATAGATGTGTCAGTATACCCAAGTCTGCCTGGTATACTGATGAATCTGCACATGGGCAGCCTACTACCTGGACTGCAGCAGCAGTGCAACCTAGTACAGACACTATATGGAGGTAAACTGGGTCCATACAAAGCATCCAATGGGCTAAATTAAGGGCTTATAGATGTCATTGTTCACAAACCAGAAAATGCATTAACTATTTGTGCTGATAACTAGGCAATGTACTAGAATTCCCAACCAGTGCAACTATATTGGCCAGGACCACAGCCAATAGACCTTATTTTCCCCAATTTCTAAAGCTTGCAGTGCAGGCAAGAGC
>PVIY010061991.1:0-11024 GCA_004026745.1 Myrmecophaga tridactyla | reverse complement strand
TTAATTCCACCTCCCTGTCATTCACTTCTTAGCCTCAATAACATTTCCTCCAAGAAGCCTCCCTGCAACCCTATATAAAATTCTCCCAAAATCTAGCTGCTCTCTAATTATAACCATGCTTTACTTTCTAAATAGCCACATCCCTGCCTGATAGCTTTGATTTTTACTTATTCACTGTTTTGTTGTCCGACATCCTATAAATGCAACACATGAGCTCCATGAGGGAAAGCACTTGCCTATTTTGTTAAACACAGGCTATCACAGAGTGACTCTTTCATGGGTGAGGCAGAGATTCCCTGTATGTGTGCATCGCATAGTTACTAGAACAATTAGACTCTAATCAAGATTTCTGACTTTTGAATAAAGAAGGTCAGAGAAATGAAATTGTTAAATGCAGCAGAATAGGATGATTTTGTTAAACTATGGTAAATATGTGATTTTCCATCCATCTTTTGTAATAGGTTATGACATTTCAACGTATTTCAATCTAGTCTTCAAATTACTCCTCACTGTTTTAACTCGACATCAAGCTTTAAATATCAAATTTACATATATATTGTAGAATTATTTCCAAAAGTATTTTTTCTTATTAAAAATGGGTAATGTACTATTTATGACATTAAAGGTGTAAAACAATGTACTTTTTAAAGGAGAGAACAATGGGGCAATATTATGCATGTATGTATACAACTGGATAAATTTAATCAGTGTTGCCAGATGCAGTTTTAACATTTGTTTGATTTATTTCCATGTCAGTCTGTGTTTATCCATGTCTGTTTTAGGCCCAGTGAAATAGCATTAAAGATGAATTAATGGAAGTGTCTTTAAACCCTAGTCCTCTTTCACTTCATCTAATTGTAATAGATTTCCCTGTCTCCAGAACTCCACTCTACCCCCAACACACACCTCATTCCTTGCATAAAATCCAATTTCCTCAGTGACTTCAATGATACTGAGCTGATCATATCTGTCCCCTTAGTAATATAAATCAATTGTTCCCTATTACTGCAAAGACAAATTTCTTATTATGGCACAAAATCTCTTCGTGGTTTGAATCTTTCTCTCTCACGTCATACCTTAAACCATATCATTCTAATCATCTTCCTTTCCCTTATCTCTCTAAATCTCCTAGTATTATTTATTCTGCCCAAAGCACCCTACCATGTCTCACCTCTCCCCAGATCTCAGCGGCTAATGCATAGTCACCATTCAAGCCTCGACTTTGATATTTTTTCTTCTTGGCATGCTTCTCTGAATCTTACCAATGACTCCCTCTAATAGCCTTGTCAGTTCTCTAAAATAGCATGGATTGCATTGTTTTATAATTTCCAATTCACCTGTTTATCTGCATCATTGGCCTTTGAAATTCTTGAGCAAAAAAGTACTTTGCCTTATTTTGTTTCTCTCCAATAGGACTTGAAACACGGTAGATATTCAGTAATGAATAAATTAGCAAATATGGCAAAAAAAATAAACAAATGAATTTTAAATATGTCAGTTTTTGGTTTGCTTGTTTGTTTGCCTGGCTGAGAGCTGTGTCTTTAACAGGTCTTTAAGATCCACGAGACCACAGGACCTAACATAGATCTGGCACACAAGGAAGTTTAATAAATATGCATTAAAAGAATGAAGAAACTAGGCAATACAGAAATGGTTATGCAGTTCAAGTAAGCCCTAGATTTTCAGCTGATTATTTGATGGTTCTAAAATTCACTTGCTTTATCTGAAAACAATACTTCCTCATAAGGTGTTTTGAATAGCAAAGAAGAGGGTCCATATAAAGCTTTCAGCATATGGTCTGACACCCAGTAAGCGGTCAAGGTGCCATCTCTGCTGCTCCTTTCCCTCCTCCTCCTTCTATCTGCACTGCTAGATGAGAGAAAGTTAGAAACTTAAAAATCGTAAGTATATGCAAGATGCAATCGTGTTAAATATTTCATGTCAAAATGATGCCCTTTCTTAACTTTTCCCAGTCATTAAAGCATAGCCCAAATACTGACCACAAGTACAACCTTCACCAAGCCACACATAGTGGAAAAGCCACACCCACTGTATTTTCTAATAAACAAATTACATATTGGCATTAGTATACTTGTAGTACATCTTTACAAGTGGACTAGGACTGATTTCAGCCAAGTGAGTGCTTTAATAGAAAATAAATAGGAAATAATCTGTGAAGGAGATAAATATTGAGAATATAATTTCATATGCTATATGAATATAATTTGTCAGGCCACCCACGTATCAGCAAAGGAATCCAAGAATTTTCAACTAATATGTTTGTTGCCTCCAGTCCCAAATTCACGACATTAATTTCCTAATTAAACATGCTTGTTCTCATGGCATCTTGTGTTGCTACAATCTGATTTGGCTCTAAACTAGCTCAAGTTGTTTTATGTTTTCAATCTTTTGACTCATTGATATGCATTATACACAACTTGCTCTTTTTCTTCCCAACACATCCAGATAGGAAAGCCTTCATTTGTATTCCACGCAGTTTGGATAGCAATCTGGATTTTCTGTCAACTTTCCACATTGATATGTTCAGGAGACTCACTCTCCAGAATGTCAGAGATATTTATAGGCTTGACTGGCAATTCAAATTGATGTGACTTTGCCAGTGTTCTAACAATTGCTTGGAATATTTACAGATGAGTCATCTCAGAAGCGGCCCACCATCACAGAAACTGATTGCTTATTGTGCTCACACACTGATGATAATAAATAGCCCATAAGGTAAGAAAGGTAAACACAAAACTTGCCGCACTCTTGTAGATTGCACAACTGGATTTGGAGGCACTCAAACTTGCCTTGCTACCACAGTTTTTTATTACCTCTTCCCTCCAAAAAAGCCAAACAAAGTACTAACTTATCATTTATATTAAAAATGTAAATTCTAGGTATAATGGTAACAGGAAGAGAAGTGTTCAGGACCTCTTCTCCCAATTTCCTGCCATGAATGGGGAAAAGTCATTGCAAGATCAAGGGCGCCATGAGCCTGTCCTATCAAGAATGGGTGATAACCCAAGTTATAACTTCAGGCTTCTAAAATAAAGTTCTATGACCTAGAAGGTAGGTCTGAGATGAGGACAGCCTGGAGGAGGATGACTTTGAGCCCATCAAAATGCCCATAACACGTGTACCTTTGTAACCCTGTATATAGCAGTTGACTCTAATGAGTATTGTTATATCAAAGACCAAGCTAGAGTTCTCCATCAGCCACCTTTTCTTCTCCTAATGTGTCTTCTTTCTCCCTTTTCACCCAATTCCTTGGCTTTCTACCAGGGCCCTTAATTTATAACTCTATTAAAGAGAATGTTTCTTGTTTTGTTGGACTATTTTCAATGATTTTTTGAGAAGAAACTTTTCTTGGCATTTTTGTACTATCAGGAGAGTCTAAGAAGCGATATAGTGAAAACTATCACCCTTGCTTCTCAAGAAGATATGAGAACAGTGTTTTTACAAAAAGAAAAAGAAAGAAATACATTATGAGTTCATGAAATGCTGGGATTAATATAGTCTAAATTATGGTAAAATAAATATACTTGACACAGCAGAGAAAAGAATAGGTAAGGAAGGGATGATTTCATAAATATTCCCTAAAAAAGAAGAAAAAGTTTAGAGATGAGATTTAAGGGAAAGGAGTTAACATGTGAGGACAAAGATTAAATTTTATAGCTTAGAATATTTTATGTATCTAAAAGAGAGAATCAAACAAATGAAGTAATTAAAGACATTAGAACAAATCTTTCCTTATCTGAAAAAAGACCCATACTTGAAACCAACACATAATGTTACAAGTAAATTTTATAAAAAGAGATCCACACCTATATACATATTTAACTTTTCAAAACAAAGAAATAATTCAATAAACCTTTAGGCATGCAAAGAAAAATGAACAAACAAGCAATGATAACAAACAAAACAGCTTACTTCTAAAAGAATGAAAGTCAAACTTGATGAAGACTGATTTCTGACATTAAATGCCAGAAGAAAATGGAGTAACCACTAATATTTAGAAAGTTTGGGGTGGTATGGAAGCCACAATATAGTTCATGTGTGAAGGCAGCAAACAAAAGTGTATTTCAAAAGGGCAAGTATTTAGAAAATTAGCCAAGAAGATTTTCTGAATAAAATATTTGAATTCTTGTATGTTATTAGAATCCTGAAGGACAAAAGAAGATAAGATGATCAAAACTGAAAAGTAATGACTAAAAATGACTAGACACAAATAATGAAAGCATGTAAATATAGAATTAAGAATAAATAGGGTTACCAAGAAAGATTTATTTAGTCTAGAACCTAAATTTTTAGTAGCATATACTCTAACTCAGCCTTTCTGAATGGATCATTTTAACAATCCAAACACAGGGATCCCAAAATAAGAATGAGGGCCTTTAAGCCTGTACAGCTTAATGTAATGCCTGGATACATCCCAGAGTATATTAAGTAGATAATAAAAAAGTATTGGCAAAGTCGCTTGAGGGATGGGAGAAACAATATGGAACCATTGAACTTTACCACTGGGAAAACCCCAGATACTGTGTTAAACATTAGGGACACCCAAATCAATAGGCCAAGCCCTTGATCTTGAGGCTCACTCTTGTGAAGCTTATGTATGTAGCAGAGAAGCTTAACCTACCTATACGTATGCCTAAGAGTCACCTCTGGAGGGCCTTTTTTGTTGCTCAGATGTGGCCTCATTCTCTCTAAGCCCAACTCTGCAAAAGAAACCATTGCCCTCTCCCCTACGTGGGACATGACACCCAGGGATAACAGTCTCTCTGACAGCATGGGAGAGGACTCCCAGGGATGAGTCTGGCTCTGGCACCATGGAATCAGCAATGCCATCTTGACCAAAAGGGGAAAAAGAAGTGTAACAAATAAAGTATCAGCAGCTGAGAGAGTTCAAATAGAGTCAAGAGGCTACTGTGGAGTTCACTCTTTTACACAAGCTTCAGTTAGACATTGCTACTTATCATAACTCACCAAACCCCAACCAAAATCATTCCTGCCAATCCTAAAGAATACCTACAGCATTATATATGATTCTACAAAGGTCCCATGTGCTAGGGTAGCTTTCCAGAAAACTACAATCTCCAGATGGGTGCCTGGAACAGATAAGTCCTGAAATATAGAGGGGTCAGCCTTTCCAGAACATCAACTAGTCCCATCCCCCATCCCGTATTATCCGTAGCCCCTTCCAACATGAAAAACTTAGAATGGCCATAGCCCAAATACCCCTAGAGAGTGAGAGAAAGATCAAAAGTGATGGTGGAGTTATACAGAGAAGGTAGGGTTTAACAAATTAGTGTGAGTGCTGAATCAATATACTGATATTTCTTTTAGTCTCCAGCACTTCAGAGCAGTTAGAAATAAAAACCTAGAATTGTGGAACTGTAACCCATATCAACCTCTGAAATCTGTTCTACAAATAATTGTTGAAATGTACTTTGAAATTTATTTCTTTTTTTGTGTATATGTTACTTTTTACAAAAAAAGGAAAAATAAGAGAAGGAATAGTATAGTAGAGAAGATAAAATTTAACAAATGAATATGACTGCTGAATCAATATATTGATATTTCTTTTGGTCTCCAATGTCTTGGAGCAACTAGAAGAAAAAATGAAAAATTGTGGTGAAAAAAAGGAATAAGTAGGGTTAAAAGCTCAGAAAAAAAGCTGTTTTTTTAAATGTGCATATATGTGTGTACTAAGTCCATGGCTTGTGTCTGGCAAACTGGTTGCCACTTCCTCTAAAGTCTCTTTCTACCATAACCTGTTTTGGGTTGTTCTCTCCTTCATTTTGTCTGTTAACTTGCTTTAACCAACTTCCTGCATTACAAACTTTGTAAAAGTCCCAGTTCACTAGTGTTCCACCCTCGCCTTCTCTTCACTACCACAGATTTATTTTGTCTTCGGTTTGTTTACTCCTATTCCAGAGGAATCTTGAGATGGATAGGAAGATATCCCATGTGTCAATTTGCCAACTATTAAAAATATAAGGTCATTAGTCCTCATTCCCTAAAGCAACTCTCTTTCTGAAGAACTTAACAGTTCAGTGCAGCCGAAGTGAGAATGTATTTTTATCAGCACGTTACTAGTAATTATTAGAATTTACTATCTGGATGTGCATTCCATGTTGTCATTATTTCCCATAAAATGATTGTTTTGTTTAAAATAAGCTAAGATTCACTCTTTGTAAGTGTCTTAATGTGAATGATTTCATCCTTTATTTTCTCTTTTTTACGAGTGGGCAGGCATCAGGAATTGAACCCGGGTCTCCTCATGGCAAGCAGGAATTCTACCTGCTGAGCCACCATCATGATTTCATCTCTTAAAATCCTGTTTGCATTACAATTAGTTAACTCTACCTCTTTTAACTTAGCAAATTTCATAATAACTGGATACTTAAATAGGGTACTTAATGAAAATGATGTGGGAAACAGAAATCTTGGGATTCAGTCATGGTTTTTCCACTCTCCAGGTTGCTTGAGAAGATGTTTGTTTCCCTGTGTTACAGTTTTCTCATTTATAAAATGAAGAACCTAAAGTAAGTGATCTGTAGAGTCCCTTTTTGGTGTACATTGCTTCTAAAGGTTAAGGAAGCAGTCTGGAAAATTAAACATGTTTTTTTAAATTGGATTTTGAGCAAATTGAGATTTTCTTTTTATTAGGGTTGTACGCTGACAGAAAAACAAAGACACCTGTAAGTGGCAGTTGGGAAAAGAATGAGAAATGGGGATGACTTCTAAGACTCAGTAATGTAAATCATAGTATAAGCTATATGAGAACTCAATTTATAGGCTGCTAACATACTTAACATTATTATTATTTAATCAACATTGGACAGGTTTTATGAGTATTTGTGTTTATGTAAAGAAACTTCTACAAGAAAAGCCACCTAAGGAAGAATAGTCTAAATTTAAAATCAAAACCATAGAAAGAGACAATAAAACATAAACAAATAATCAATGAAATGGACTGTGTAAAAATAAAGAACTCCTTCTAGCTATATCAATGGAATTGATTAGTGAAAACAGAAGGTATTATAAAGGGAAAGCAAATCTTATTATATTTTCATTTTCTTAATTGTTTAATTCCATTTTAATAATTATGTTTGTGTTTCCAGGATTTCATTGGAAATAGATTTCAAAATTAAAAATGTATACATGGAAGTCATAATCTGAAGATGTCTTAAGCAGGGTAATATCATGAATCTTTGTATCAGTGTTTTAGGAGGAAATTTTTCCTTTAATGTTGTGTGCTGGTTTGAAGGTGTTATGCATCCAAAAAAAGCTATGTTCTTTTAATCCACTCTTGTGGGGGCAGACCTATTGTTGGGCAAGAGCTTTTGATTAGATTGTTTCTAGTGAGATTTCTCCCCGCCCACTCAAGGTAGATAATAATCCATTTAGTGAACTCCTTTATGAGGGAGATGTTTTAGAGAAAGCACAGACACTTGAAGAAAGAATATGCCCCAAGAGATGCTAACCTAAGAGATGAAATCCAGAGTTTGCTCCAGAAAAGCTAAGAGAAGACCGACAGATGCCTAGAGAGAGAAATGCCCTGGAGATGCTGAGAGAAGACCTACGGGACACAGAGAGAACACCACTGGAATCAGAAGCTGAAAGCAGTGAAGCAGGGCAAGGACCAACAGACGTCAGCCACGTGCCTTCCCAGCTGTCAGAGCTGTCCCAGATGTGGTGGCCTTTGGCCTTTGTTCAGAGTCCAGTTATCATCTTGTTGATGCCTTAATCTGGACATTTTCACGGTCTTAGAACTATATGTTTGTAACCTAATAAACCCCCTTTGTAAAAGCCAATCCATTTATGGTATATTGCAGAATATATATATTCTGGTAGCTTTAGCAAACCAAAACAGATTTTGGTACCAGATAAGTGGGGTGCTGTGATTTGCAAATACCAAAAGTATTGGAATAGCTTTATAAATTGATAAGGAGAAAGTTCTGGAGGAATTGTGATATACTTGATAGATAATGTCTGAATTGCTTTGAAAAGACTTTTAGTAGAAATGTGGACTCTAAAGATACTTCTGATGAGAACTTAGGCAGAAATGATGACTGTGTCATTTCCAAGTGTAAGAAAAGTGGTCCTTGTTTTAAAGTTGCAGATAATTCAGCAAAATTGACTTCTGGTGTTACATGGAAGGTAGAATTTGAAAGTGATGAGTTTGGATATCTGTCTGAAGAAATTTCCAACATAATGTGGAAAATGCAACCTGGTTTCTCCTTGCAGCAGTAAGATGTGAGAAGAAAGGGATACACTGAGGCTTGAAGTCTTGGATACAAAGAAAGCAGAAATTAAAGGTCTAGAAAATTCTGGGCATCCAGAAAGTGAGATGCCAGAGAACAATGTCCCACATGTGGATTTAACCAAACATGGAACCAGTTAGCTATTTTAGCACTAGCCAGTGCTGCAAATGGAGTTATCTAGGACTTTGTGGAAAGTCCTATTTTCTGACGGTTTTGATCCCCATATGCTGTTGCCAAGCCAAAAGAAGTGTTTTTGCAAGATCTATATGAATGGAACCACTGCCAGTCTGGATTAAAAGGGACGGAAAAGGGACAAATTAAAGGAAAAATGACTTCAAAGGTAGAACCATGGAAGCAAAGGTCAGGAGCCAAGAAATCTTGGACTGAGAGAGCTGACCCACCCATGTACTTGGGAAGGGTGAATTTGCCCCAGAGGCGGGCCTTCTACCTCAATGCCCCATAGGAGTTTCAGTGCCCTAGTCCTCAGAGAGGGTGGAACACATTTCCCAGGGGTTGGGCAAAGCCCATCCCATTGTTCTGAAGGGATTGAGTGTTTGCCCCAGAGATGGCAGAGAGCCCAGGTATACCCAGACACTTGACTTGGAGTGTGGAGCTGAGAACAAGTTGATGTTCCCAGTGCTCCCCAATATTAAAACCCTCACTTCAATGTTTGGAGAAAGCGGGGCTACTGCATAAGCCCTCAAAAGGGTGGGAGAGCCCCTCTCTCAAGCCCTGAGAATAAAATATCATTCTATAAAATGACTCTAAGACTTTGAAATCTAATGAAGTATCGCTGCACATTTTCAGTATAGTTTGGGACCTCTGATCTCTGTTTTCCTTCCAGTTTCTCCTTATGGAAATGCGAACATGTTTCCTACGACTGTCTCTCTTTTCTATATTGGAAGCAGATAACTTGTTCTAAGTTTCATAGATCCATAGCCAGAGGAGAAGTTTGCCATAGGACAAACCATACCTGTAACTAATTTTGATGAGACGTTATACTGTTTTTGACCTTGTATTGTATTAGCATCGTTACTGAAATGGTTTAAGGCATTTGTGATATTTTGATAGAAAGAGTTTATTTTGTATGGAAAGAACATGTCTTTTGGGGGTCCAGAGGGTGGAATGTGCTTGGTTGAAACTGTTACGTGTACCCCAGAAAAGCCATGTTCTTTTAACCCACTCATGTGGGGGAAGACCAACTGTTGGGTGGGGTCTTTTGATTAGGTTGTTTCCACGGAGATGTGACCCACCCATTCAAAGTGGGTTTTAATCTGCTTACTGGAGTCCTTTAAGAGGGGGACATTTTAGAGAAAGCACAGATATTTGGAGAAACAAAATACCCCGGGAGATACTAAGCTAAGAGATGAAATCCAGAGACTGCCCTAAAGAAGCTAAGAGAGGATTCAGGGACACTTAGAGAGAGAAATGTCCCAGAAATGCTGAGAGAAGACCCACGGGACACAGACAGAACACCACTGGAATCAGAAGATGAAAACAATAAAACAGGAGCAAGGGCTAGCAGATACCAGCCATGTGCCTTCCAGCTGACAGAGAGTTCCAGATGCTGGTGGTCTTTCTTCAGAGTCCAGGTATCATCTTGTTGATGCCTTAGTTCAGACATTTTCATGGCCTTAGAACTGTAAATGTGTAGCCTAATAAATGCCCTTTGTAAAAGTCAATCCACTTCTGGTGTATTGCATTGTGGCAGTATTAGCAAACTGAAACATCTTATCTGAGTATCCATGTCTAGGACTTAAAGTGAGAGAAATTTCTTTTTTCAGGGACTATAGGTAAATGAAGTTCTCATGAGTTGGTGCCTTATTACTGAATCCAAGAGCATGAAGTCTCCAGGAAGTAAAGACTGACATTTCAAAGCTCCTTCAAAGAGAAGAGGGGTTACTAAACGTTAGGTAAGACTGTTCCTTTTCTTCTGGGAAAACCATGTCTTTTAGGTATGCAAATTTAATTTGGGGAAGTCTGGTTTGTAGAGGTGAAACTTTGGGGTATGGTTAAATGTTATAAATTAAACAGAACTCAATCACTTTAAAGTATGTTGCTTAAGGAAAGAAACTAATTTCCCCATTGGTAAAAGCATGAAGATTTCTCTGTGCTTAGAAAAGAGAAAATGATTTCTTAATCCTATGAAATTATAGTAGGAGCCTTAGATCTAAGAAGTTGCTACCATGATATAAAAAGCAGAGTGCCAGCAGCTCAAGGAACTCTTTTCACAAGAGTGCTTTTTATGGACATTGTGTGACCAATTTGGGAAGTGACCTGTTCCCTGATATTTGCAAGAAACTTAGCCCTACCCTGGTGTTCATGCTAGTGGTGTCCTTAGAAGAATAGAGAGCATTCCCATTGGTGCCCAGTAGGCACTCTCACAGCCAGCACTGGAGGAAACATCAAGAACCTGATTGCTGATACAGGAGGCCCCATCCTAAGGAAGTAAGAGATTTGTTACTAAGATCAAAACTTGGGGATTCTCAGTAATCACTGGAAGTCATTAAAAGGGCACTTAGATCTATGTGTTGCTTTAGTAGCATTTCATAATTTCAGTATAAATGTGGACATGACCTAAGTGCACACTTTTTTTTTTTTTTAAATTTGCATATGGGCAGGAGGCACCAGGGATCGAACTCCAGACCTCCAGCACGGCAGGTCGGAGCTCTGCCTGCTGAGCCAAGGCAGCCGCCCAGTGTGCACTTTTTGACACGGCAGTTACACACGATATTCTTGAACTTGGGTGAT
>PVIY010061990.1:0-11032 GCA_004026745.1 Myrmecophaga tridactyla | reverse complement strand
TTATCTACTTGTTTATTAAAACCTTCCTCTACTGTAGTCACCCTCTGGTGAGCATTCACATGGAACACAGATATCCTCAAGATCTTTGCCCACTGCAGAGAGGTGTGTCCACATACTTCTCCCCCAGGCCTCTTTGTCACCAAGTTTCTTATCATGCTCCTTCCAAGTCCCTGACCATCCAGCCAAACCAGAAGCATCAGCCCATGAGTCAGTATACAAATGCATCTCTGGCCAGTACTCCTTCCAAGCAAAATGACCAGCCAGCTACACTGCTTGATGCTCTGCCCACTGGGAGGATTTTCCCTCACCACTGTCCTTTAAGGACTCCCACAATAGGACTGTGGTGCTGCAGTTGTCCATTTCTGAGTGGTCCCTGTATATCAAGCAGAGCCATCTGTAAAACCGTGCCTGATTTGCTCTTCCTCAGTCAACTGACTATAAGGAACTTCTCAAGAGGACAGAGCTCTAGTCAGGGAAAGAGAAGGTAATGTGGTAGGAGTGGAGGCCATGGGCACTTGGGCCACTTACTTGTAACTTATTTGTAACTACTTGTGCCTTCAAGACCTGCTCGAGCCCTATCTCTAACATAACATTTCCATTTTTTTTTTAACCTTAAAAAGCATTTTAATTATTTATTTTTGGTTGCTCATACAAAGTCTATTTTTAAAAATTTATTGTTTATTGTCAAACCAAAACAACATACAAACATGAACATTCTTAACATATGAATGTTCCATGCATGGGGGACAATCAATGGCCCCCCAATATCATCACATAGTAGTATATTCACCACCATGATCTATTTTAGAACATTTGCATCACCCCAGAAAAAGAGATAAAAAGAAGAAAGAAAAATCTCATTCATACTATTCCCCTTACCTCTCCCTCTCACTGACCACTAGTATTTCCATCTACTCAATATATTTTAAACTTTGTTCCCCCTATTTTTTTCTATACCCCTTAACCGCTCCCTTTCATTGTTCACTAGTATTTCCCTCTACTCGGTTTATTTTTAACATTTGTTCCCCTATAATTTATTTATTTTTAATTCATATTTTTACTTATCTGTCCATATTGTAGATGAAAGGAGCATAAGACACAAGGTTTTCACACTCACATAGTCACATTATGAAAGCTGTATAATTATATGTTTATCTTCAAGAAACATGGCTACTGGAACACAGCTCTACAGTTTCAGGTACTTCCCTCTAGCCTCTATAATACACTTTAAATTCAAAAGGGGATATCTATAAAATGCATAAGAATAACCTCCAGGATGACCTCTTGACTCTGTTTGGAATCTCTCAGCCACTGATACTTTATTTTATCTCATTTCTCTCTTCCCCCTTTCGGTTGAGAAGGTTTTCTCAATCCCTTGATGCTGAGTCCCAGCTCATTCTAGGATTTCTGTCCCATGTTGCCAGGGAGATTCACACCCCAGGAGTCATGTCACATGTAGAGAGGGGGAGGGCAGTTTGCCGCATGACTGACAGAGAGATAGGCCACATCTGAGCAATAAAAGAGGTTTTCTGGGGGTGACTTCAGCCTAATTTTAAGTAGGCTTAGTCTATCGTTTGCAGGGATGAGTTTCATATGGCCAACCCCCAAGATTGAGGGCTCAGTCTATTGATTTGGTTGTCCCCACTGCTTGTGAGAATATCAGGAATTTTCCAAACGGGGAAGTTGAATTTTCCCCTTTTCTTGCCATTCCCCCAAGGGACTTTGCAGATACCTTTTTATTCACTGTTCAAATCAATCACTATCTTTCCTTCTGGCTTCATTTGTGCCCCCAGCCCTCTTCCCTCGATCATTCTCACATTCAGCTTCATTCACTGTACTAACATTATGTGCTACAATTAGGTAGTATTGTGCTATCCATTTCTGAATTTTTACAATCAGTCTGTGTTGCACAATCTGTATCCATTCAACTCCAATTACTCAATATCTAGCCTATTTCTATCTCCTAATGGCCTCTGTTCTTAACTGAAATTCTCCAAATTCATTCATTAGTGAGACCATACAGTATTTGTCCTATTATTTCTGGCTAATATCACTCAGGATAATGTCCTTAAGGTCCATCCATGTTGTTTCATGCTTCATGACTTTATTATGTCTTACAGTTGCATAATATTGCATCGTATGCATATACCACAGCTTGTTTAGCCACTCATCTGTTGATGGACATTTTGGCTGTTTCCATCTCTTGGCAACTGTAAATAATGCTGCTATAAACATTGGTGTGCAAATGTCCATTTGTGCCCTTGCTCTCATGTCCTCTGAATAGATACCTAGCAGTGGTATTGCTGGATCATCAACCACAGATGCAATCAAATAATTGATGATTTGATCAACCAGCGGAAATACCCTTGCAGCAATTATCAGGCCAGTACTTGCCTAACCAGATCACTGCACATAATCATTTGGCCAAGTTAACACCAGAACTTAACCATCACAGAGCCCAAAATGGAGTCTTGGTTGGGGGTTTAAATATTTCGCTAGTCATGTAGGCATAGTCCTGTTGAGTGACCAGCTTCAACAGCAGAGCTGAGGCCAGGTGCAAAACATCAGTTTCACTAATAATAGCAATCAATGCTGACAAGATGGTACAAATGGCAAACACCCAAAGCTCCACATACACACGGTTATAAAACTGTACTATTAATCAGGATGTTTTTTGCCTTGACCAGGGATCAGAGTCATTCAAGAACTTTAGAAAAACAGCTCAAGTTAATTCCAGACCTGTTGGATTAACTTTCATAATATAGTCCACCACTCTGATCTGTGGTCATGTCCTTTTTAGGACAAAATTATTATCCTCAATTTAATGGAAATTACTTGCCTTACAATGAAAATGCACATACATACTCTAAACATTTGCAATAAACAGTGAGGGGTTATATGGATTTAAATAGACAATGGCACCATTCAATAATGCCAGCTAAAATCTTCTCACGTTTTTTATACTGTCTTTACAATTTTCTCCCCCAATATATAGTTATCTTAACTTTAAGATAATATATCTGATGAATGTTCACGAACTGTAATCAATTCATCTTACTCAAATCTAAATCTTTAGGTCAATTCTGCTCCATAGGGATAATATCTGTGAAACAAGAACCAAAAGACATAGCACATTAGTGTTTTTCTATATGGTCAAGTTTGAACTCCCTTTTTCATCCATTTTGAGGACATGGACCACTCCTGGAAGCATTTTCTCCCAGTTTGAGGTCATAGCTTTTCATAAGAGAAGGAGATTTTGTCAGGAGTCCTTCTTCCCAGTGTATATATTCTTTTTTTTTTAATAAATACATGCAAATTTATTTATAGGGATAAGATAGTTTCTTTGAGGATACAGAAATTCAAGAGGAGTTGAGGACATTTTATTCATTTCATTTCTGATGTTCTTTCCCCAGCAGGCAGGGCAGCAAGTTCTAGGAGAAACTAAAATCATCTCTTAAAAAAATCATCTCCTAGTAATTTGGGGAGGGGGTAAGAAAAGACAATCTTAAAACAGAATCCTCAATGATTCCTAATTGTTTTTTGAATACAGACGTCAGGGTAGGGGTTTCCACTGAGTTCAAAGAGGAAGGCATGACTTCTGTGTAGTGTTGGGGGGAAGGGATAGGAGTTGGGCCCACACAGGCTGGCCCACTAGCCCACAGATGCCAAGATGATGTCTACTGGCAGCTCCTCCACACTTCTGGCTGTCATCTGCATTGTCACTGTGTCCAAAAGAAGCAGCCGGGAGCACACCAGGATGTCACGTCCACCCTGGAACACACCGGCCAGGAGCAATGTGTGAGTATTCTTGCTATCTGGCACTTTGTCTGATTTCTCACAAGGATGCATCCCAGGAACTTCACAATATTGACTACAGCCTCTTCAAGTGTCTTGATGGTAGACAAGGTGAAAGTTTCCTCCTTCTCAAACTTGTCTCCTACCTCATCCCAGGCTGCTTCAAAATTCAGCTTCATGACCTTTTGTATGTGATCAGCTACAGTGATTTCCAAGTCTTCCAGCATGTATTCATCCTCATAGCCTTCATTGTCGGTCTCCCCAGCAGTGGGGTTGCAGTCCTTGACAGTGAACTTCATCATGCAGCTGAACGTGCAGGCCACAGCTGTGGGGTCTTCCTTGGGCAGCACCACCAGCATATAGCAGGTCCCAGGCTGGTTGTAGGGCAGGTTCTGGGCAGGCACACAGCAGAGGACCTCATAGGCCTCGGTGGGCTCCATGTGCACTGTGACATTCTCCAAGGTCTGGTCATTGAGTGTGTTAGTGCAGTCAAACTGAAACACCATGTGGTCAGTGAAGGTGTGCTTGGTGCAGCAGATGACGTACTCCGTCTCTGACTCGTGAGGGCCATAGGCTCAGGTGAGGACTTGAAAAGGGGGCCTAGCCCACAGAACTCTGGCACCACTGCCAACTGTTCCTGGAAGATCTCCTGTCATGTAGTTGCCACCTTCTCAGGCTGCTTGACTGCTGTGATGGGGGTGCTTTCTGTTTTCTGCTCTGCAATGGGCATGGTGGCCAGGGGGACAGATTTGAGGTCAAAAGGTTTCTCTGAGGGTTCTAGAGTGCACTTCTGCAAAGCCCTCTCCAGACCAGGATGGAGACTGTCAGACCATTCAGGATGTAGCCTGCATTGAGGGCCTCCTGCTTCTGCTCCAGGACATTGAGATAGAAGGTGGTTTGGTCCCTCACCTCATTGTCATCATCCATCACACATCTCTTCAGCAACACCAAGATGCTGGGTAACATTTCTTCATTCTGGGCTCCAAACTTGGCCAGAGCACTCACAGCACCTGCCCGGACCTCCTCGTGCTCCAGGACCACTTGGTTGTAGATGAAGCGGATATACTTGGAAGGGTTGTTGGTCTTGGGCCCCTCCTGGTCCAGGAGGTGCAGGATGTGGGTGGCCAGCACTGTAAACCCGCAGTCCTTGATTAATTCGCACAGGTGTGACAGCCCTGTCTCCTTGCTCTCCGAGTTCTCCTCGATGATGCTGATGACACAGTCCACGATGGCGCACTTATACTCAAAGCCACCCTCTTCCCGCAGCATGGTGAACAGGAAGTTCATGAGGATGGCGTGCTTGCGAGGATACTTCTGACACAGGGCACTGATGGCCTGGACAACCACCACCTTTAATTCATCAGAGATCTCTGACATAAAGGAGGAGATCTGCTTCATGAGGCGGTTGATGCTGCTCTCACTGCCCGTCTTGAGGAGTGTGGTAATGGCAAGTGTGGCGATGCTGCGATTGGAATCCATCACCAGGTTCTCCAGGTTCAGGTTACAGGCTATCACCGCAGATGGATGCTTCATGGCGACCTTATTGAGGGTGTGGACAGCAGTGTAGCAGAGAGCGGCCTTGGGTGAGCTGCAGAAAAGCTGGAGCACTGACACAGCGGGGGCCAACTCTTTGACACTGCAGCCTGGCAGGATGACAATGGCGGAGGTGGCTTCGTATACCACCATCTCGTGCTTGTTGTGCAGGCAGCTCTCAATTAAGTCAAACAGTGGACTGTCATGGCTGCTGTCCTCCTCCTTCAGCTGCTTGCTGGCCACCCGGATCATCATGCAGTAGGCAAAGGGAGACTTGAGGCCTTGCCAAGTGAACTTGCTGATCATCTTATTGACAGCCAGGCCATCTTTCTTACGCACGTGGTACAGGAGCCCCAGGGCATGGTACTGGACCATGATGTTGTCACTGGATGCCGCCTTCTGGGACTCGTCCACCCAGTGCTTGATCACATCGAAGCTGCCCTTCAGCAGGTGCAGGGACGACACCAGGGCGGAGCTGGAGACACTGGGCATCTTGTCCACCATGGCCTGTTTCATGTAGCACTCAATGGCCTGCAGCATGGTGCTGTCAGTGATCTGGCAGAGGGCTTGCACTGCTGGGCCCCAGTAGTTGTCTTCTTTCTCAGTCATGTCTTTTGTGAGGCTGCTGGTGACAATGATGACATCCTCTGCGATGCAAGACATTTCCTTGATAGTCAAATAGCACATCCGACGGAGTGTGGGATCATTGGACTGAAAGAGCTTGGTCATAGCCAAGAAGGCTTTGGTTGCTTCAGTGGTGCCAAGATGCTCCCCATGGTTTATGAGGTAAAGGATCTTGGTGATGATGTGGGCACATTTCCAAGGGGTGATGGGAGTTTCATTAAACACACGTGCCTCCTGAAGTACTGTACTCTTCTCAAGGTGTTGGAATGGGTTGGAGCCTCCACCCGACTCCTCCTCCTTCTTGTCGAATTTCTTCAGCATGGCGATGCCGACGGGGGCGCAACGCAGCAATAAATACTCTGCGGGCCTGGCGTGGCTTGGAGCAGCGGTCCCACGGTTTTTCCACACTGGCCACTTTCGGGGTTCGGTCCAGCCACGTCACCTTTCGCCCTGCGCAGGCGCACGCCATGCTCTGCGCCTGCGCACATCCCGGCTGCCGCGCTAGTGTATATATTCTTGAATATATGGATATTGAAGCTGAGACAGAATACGATTCTTCTGCCCCTAGCCTGTTAAAGCCTCTCCAAAATTAAAATAGGTTTTTCCCTTTTGTAACAGCAATTTATTGGCTACTTTCCTTTCAGCAACGATTTCACCTTTCTTTCATTTATCGTTAAATTTAATCCAAATTTTTTCCTCCAAAGTATGTTGCTCTAGTTCAACCACTGTTGCTGGTCCACGTGGCTGGTAGCAAAATGAGACATGCCTGGACTTTCCCTTCAGTCCATTCCCAATTATAGTTGGTTGGACTTGGTAAGCAGAGAAAAAATGGGGCTCTACTGTCCACTAGGCAACAAAACATTTATGTAGCTAGCTTCAACTTGACAAGGTATGTGGAGGGATAATCTATCCCATCAATTTCTTTGGAATTCTTGCAGTTGGTTTTAAATTAGTAGACATAACATCTGGTTTCAGAATATTACTAGCCTCTGGGACCCTTAATTATAGACCTGGTTGTTCTAGGGACTACTGAGTCATCACTGAAAAAGAAAATTGTGGTAAACTAGGGAAGACTTGTAATTAAGTTTCTGGATCAACCCCCATTCTCTTTTCCCTACTTACACTACCAAAGCCTCATAATTTATTTAATGGAGACGCACCTGTGGTCCCTCTCATGTTAAGCTGCAAAACACAAGCTGGAGGTGGTAAACCAGTCCAATCTTTTGTCACCCCTTCATCTTTTAAAGCAATTATTGTGTTTGTATATCTAATTGTCTTTTAACCCACTCCTGTGAGGGTGATAGGAATATGCTAGATCCATTGAGTGTGATGCTTCTTTGCCCATTTTTGCAGCGTATGGGCAGAGAAGTGAGTCCTTTAATACAAAGAAATGTAACTAGGAGGACCAAAGTGGTACAATATCTTTGTTCAGGTTTATTTTTTAATAGGATTAACAACATTGGCTTCTGTGGTAGTTTGAAGATGTTACACATCCAGAAAAGGCCATGTTCTTCTTATCTATCCCTGTGGAGACAAAACTATTTTGAGTGGAAGCTTTTGATCAGGTTCTTTCAATTGAGATGTGACCTAACCCATTCAAAGTGGGTCTTAATCCTTTACTGGAGTCCTTTATGAGACGATAAAAGGCAGAGACATTTGGAGAGAATGAGAGAAATGTCCCTGAGATGAAACCAAGAGAGGGCCTGCAAGGCACAGAGTGAAAGCCACAGGAACCAGAGCTAAAAGCAAAGACACGGGAGCAAGGGACCAGTAGACACCAGCCATGTGACTTCCCATGTGACAGAGGAACCCCAGGTACAAGGCTTTCTTCAGAAAAGTCATCTTTTTCTTGATACCTCAATTTAGGAATTTTCCTGGCCTTAGAAATGTAAATCTGTAAACTAATAAATCCCTATTGTAAAAGCTAACCCATTTCTGGTATATTGCATTCTGCAGCTTTAGCAAACCAAAACAGCTTCAGTCAGTATACAAAGCAAAACCTAGAATTTGTTTTGTTCTGTCACTATTCATTTTGAGTTCCCTCGGAACTCAATTGGACCTTCTCCCCTGAGAATACTTCCCAGGGCTAACTGCAAACTACGAGCACCCAGTGTATTATTTACAGTTTGTGCTTCAGTTAGGGCCACTGGTATATATTATTATTTGGCCCATCACTGCATAGCTTGAGATCCTCCATGTCCACTCATTTCATGGACCCAGATTGCCACTCCAAGAGATCAAACCAGGGTATCAACTTGATTCCAACTACCTCCAGATGCTGGCATAGGGTTTCTTTGGTGATTATCAACTTTGCCCCACCTTGATTTGCCCTTGGAATTCCCCATAAAGATTTTCAAGGAGCCGCACCCCACAAAGGGCTCCATTTTAACTCAAGTATCTATGGCCAACTTGCCAGACAAAATTGCAAAGTCATTGTTAACAGTCCAAGAGTCAGTATACACACAAAGAATAGGGCTTTTATTTATATCCAATTCTTCTATCACTGACAGGAATACAACCTATAGTTCAGGCCACTGGGCCAACTTGTTTTTACCTTCTCCTACCAGAATTTCACCATTTGCTGGATACAAGCAGCTGCTTTTCATACCTAGCCATGGAGCTGCTATCAGTGAATCAGTCTGATTGCCTGATATCTTAGAACAATGGGTTAAAATGAGGTACCAAATTCAGCAAAAGCAGCAGGCAATGGCTTAGGTAACTCAAAAGGTTCCCATTTAGCATTTCTACTTAGTACTGGTCAAAATGTAGATATACACATTATTCCTTTTTTTTCAAATTTTCCAGGTAGGGAGATAAATTTCCATTCAGATATTATGCACTACCAATTATACACCACAGTATACATTTTTAAATCATACATTCCAAATTTTAAGCATATTTTAATTTTTTTTCTTTTACACCAGCATTCTATATCTTTTAAATAAACTCTGTCACTCCAGAGACTCATTAGCAAACTTAGCCAGTACTGTACATTGTGCTTCTGTATTCAATAGACTGAAAAAGAGTTTCTTTTCCCCCAGGCTATTTCACCCAATCTTGATGTTCATCTGATCTATCAAAGCTGAGCATGGGGGAAGAGGCAAGCAATAGTCTTGAGCTGAATGTTGCCAGAAACAAGAGTTCACAAAGAGACAACTGAATGCAATATCCTTTACACAAACATCATTAAATTGAGGAATGAAGTTGACATTGTCAGTTGACTCTCCATTAACAGTGTCCCTGGATGTCTTCTTGAAAGGGAGGGTCTAAACAATGGCAAAGTGTGCACAATTATCCCTACCACATCGATACTTTCCCTATTGCAGTTTCCATATATTACTGGTCAGCACATCAAGAAAAAAGAGACAGAATCCACAAAGCCATTGTTTCAGCTACAACAACTGCAAAACATTTGCATAAACTATGAATTCCACATCTTTCGCACATAGAAAATGCAACATTTTGGATGGTACAATATTGCTATAAAAAAGACACTCTGGTAGACTCTGGCATCATATTTGGCATCATGATTTCCTAAGGGAAAAAAGAAGGTGAAGGGTCTACCCCTAAAGATTTTCAGCCTAGCAAAGTCTGGTAGAAAATTAAAGAAAAAAAAAAAAGGCTTAGCCTAAGTAACGTACAAATAATAGGAGAAGACGCTTCGGAGAAGGAACATCTGCCAATTAAGATGCAGCTGGAGAAAACTTACTTTTTCAGAACTAGAAAAACCATTAACCAAATTTATCTCGAAGGGCAGGGTGCCCAGAATAGCTAAAATATCCTGAGAAAAAAAAATGAAGTTGAAGTTTCATGCTACCTGACTTTAAGGCATATTACAAAACTACAGTGGTCAAGACAGCATGGTATTGCCCTAAAGGTAGATATACTGACCAATGGAATAGAATAGAGTGTTCAGGTATAGACCCTCTCTTCTATGGACAATTGATCTTTGATAAGGCAGTCAAGCCAACTCACCTGGGACAGTACAGTCTCTTCAATAAGTGGTGCCTAGAGAACTGGATATTCATATTCAAAAGAATAAAAGAGGATCCATATCGCACACCCTATACAAAAATTAACTCAAAATGGATCAAAGACCTAAACATTAGACCTAAGACCATAAAATTGTTAGAAGAAAATGTAGGGAGATATCTTATAAATCTTATAATAGTAGGCAGTTTCCTAGACCTTACACCCAAAGCACGAGCATTGAAGAAAGAAATAAAGAAATGGGAACTCCTCAAAATTAAACACTTTTGTGCCTCAAAGAACTTTGTCAAGAAAGTAAAAAGACAACCTATACAATGGGAGACAATATTTGGAAATGATATATCAGATAAAGGTCTGGTATCCAGAATATATGAGAAGATTGTTCAACTTAACAACAAAAAGACAAACAACCCAATTACAAAATGGGCAAAAGACTTGAACAGACACTTCTCAGAAGAGGAAATACAAATGAACAAAAGGCACAAGAAAAGATGTTCAACTTCCTTGGCTATTAGGGAAATGCAAATCATAATCACAATGAGATATCATCTCATCCCAACAGAATGGCCATTATCAATAAAACAGAAAGTGACAAGTGCTGGAGAGGATGTGGAGAAAGAGGCACACTTATTCACTCTTGGTGGGAATGTCAAATGTTACAACCACTGTGGAAGGCAGTTTGCTGGTTCCTCAGGAAGCTAAGTATAGAATTGCCATATGACCCAGCAATACCATTGTTAGGTATCTACTCAGAGGACATGAGGGCAAGGACATAAACTGACATTTGCACACCAATGTTTATAGCAGTATTATTTACAATTGTGAAGAGATTGAAACAGCCAAAATGTCCATCAACAGATGAGTGGCTAAACAAACTGTGGTATATACATATGATGGAATATTATGCAGCTGTAAGACAGAATAAAGCAATGAAGTATGTAACAACATGCATGGACCTTGAGGACATTAGGCTGAGTGAGATTAGCCAGAAACAAAAGGACAAATACTATATGGTCTCACTGATATGAACTGACATTAGTGAATAAACTTGGACGATTTAACTGGTAATAGAGGCCATCAGGATATAGAA
>PVIY010061989.1:0-11008 GCA_004026745.1 Myrmecophaga tridactyla | reverse complement strand
AGGTTCAGTTTACTATTACAGAAACAAGTTTCATAAGGGCAAGCCTCAAAATTAAGATCTTGGCTTATTAAATTGGGGGCCCCTCTTGCTTAAGAAAATGTTGGGAATTCCTCAGGTGGAGATGCTTAATAGTTCTATTTTTCCCAGTCCCTCAAGGGACTTTGCAGACACTTTCTCATTTTCTACCCAAAATACTCAGCAATGCCTGATTGCACAACATTAACTTGCACAGAACATTAAGGTTTTGTTCCTTTTTCCAGGTTCTATATCATATAAAGCTAAATAGGTTGTTTAACTGATTAAACAGATGAAATTAGATAGTGTACATTTTGGACAAAATAAACATTTTTCCTTTTATCTCACACAAAAATTAAATCTTTAAAATACAGACATATTATTCTTTACTTTGTATATTGATTTACCTTGGTTTTAACCAAAACAGTTTCATTGCATCTTTAATCATTTTCTTTTTTTTAACAATTGCTGTATAGACTTAAGCTGACTTTCAGAGCTGCAGAAGTAAATCTAAGTCTCAGTTGTCACACAGATAGTTAAAGTTCCAAGGAACTACTAGTTGATACAAAGGTAAAGCATTTCAGAACTTGAAGATAACAGTTAAAGCTTACAATCTAAAATTTAATTTTATGGGCATTTTTAAATGAAGCTACTTCTAGAAATAAACCATTAGACAGTTGCTTTATATTAAGAAATCATAGCAGAGATTTTGTTCTGTTTCACTTTTACACATTTACCAGAGTTATTTAACAGATGAAACATAATATATATATTAGTTCTGCCTTTCTTTTAAAGTTCTTCTTGTTACACATGGAGTGCTCACCTATAGCTGATGATATACATATATACATTTTGTATACTATATGGCAAGGTCACATTTCTTTATTTTTCCATGTAAGTATCCCATTATTACAGCACCACTTATTGAATTTTTGTTTGTTGGTTGGTTGGTTGTTTTGCTTGTTTGTTTGTTTTGGGGGAAGTGTGTGGACCAGGAATTGAACTTGGGTCTCCTGCATGGCAATCAAGAATTCTACCATTGATCTACCCTTGCACCCCTTATTTTTAGAGAAGTATTAACTGAAATTTTGGATGTTTCTATGATCGGTAGCCTATTAGGAAAAATTGGGACCATGACTAACACTTCCATACTGTTGCTTAATATGATGCAGATTAGTATCAGCATATAACATGGACAGTGAGAACACTGTCAAATATTTGCAAATTTTATATAACCTCTAAATATATGAACAATATTTTATTTACACAAATTTTAATCAGCAACAGGATATAAAACCCTTTTAACTGCTGTAATAATTCCCAAATACCTCCTATGCAATAGGTTAACTTACTTTAGCACCTTACTTATACAAGATAAAAGAACAAATTATTTGTAACAGTTTTTTCCTTAACAGTGAGAAAACTTTTCTTCCTAAATAAAGGATAAGGCCAGCATAAACATTAACAAGGCTATTATTCTTATGTAAAATCATTGTTTTCTAGGCAGAGTACTGATGATTATGGAAAACCTTTTTTTAAAAATTTTACATTAACAGCAGACTAACAATCCATGTTATTTTAACAGGGATAAAACTAAACTTTAATTTGTATGAATACCCATTTGACACAAAAGCTTTCTTCTTTAAAATATATGATATGCAAAATCAGTAATTCACAATATCATCACATAGTTGCATATTCATCATCATGATCATTTCTTAGGACATTTACATCAATTCAGAAAAAGAAATAAAAAGACAGCAGAAAAAGAAATAAAACAAAAACAGAGAAAAATATATGAGATGCAAAACTTTTGAATCTGCATACTTTCTTCCACTTACAGTGTTCATGAAGGGGGAAAGAGACAAAAATACTACAAAATAATGGAGGAAGGAAGAGATTAATGGTTGGGTTTAGAACACAGCCAGGCATCTATATACTTTATACTAAGAATACATAAATACTTAATTACAGTCCAATTCAGCACTACCTTCAGAGGTCAGAAAAGCCCCAAGTTTGAAATGTAATCAGCTTTTTGATATTTAATGGATTTATAGCCAGAAAAACTCAAATTATCAATGACATTATTTCCAACTTGTCAATAATACCAGGAATATGTCAGTTCACAAAATTAAGCTATAGCTTCTAAAAAACTAGTTCGGAGTTCTAGTAAATGAAATGTTGCTTTTTAATTTAAAGATCTTAAATAAGTGTCATCTCTTCTATGAGGTTTTATTAGGTCATTCTTTGTCTGCATTTTAAATGCAGCATTTTTATTCCTTCATTATCATTGTCTTATACTATGCTCTGGTACAAGTATATTCTAACTAGAATATAAACTCTTTGAAGCTAAGAGTTAGGTTTTCCCTATTTATGACAGCATTTTTTAACAGAAATATACTGATTGACATTAATGAAGCCACTACAAATTCAAATTCTTGCACATATTGAGTTAACAAATGGCCAAGTAACAAAAAGATTCTTTGAAATTCATGTAATCAAGATTATAAAAAAATCCATTTATATTTTCTTACTAAACCTAACTGATTCCTTAAATGGGATATGTTTGAAGCATTAGCATATTTTAAACTTTGTTATAGTTTTGTAAGTGGTATTATTATCAGGTTCATTGCTCAGTTCATGTAAATTAACCTGTCTAGTTAGGCTATTTTTAAGAGGAGTATTGTGAATATGCTTATAAAACTAGCTTATTTTATTAGTAAGCTTGAATAAATTAGGTAGAACATATCCAAGCAGGATAAAATTGTATTTGTTCAATTCAAAATTTATCACAAAATTCCTTTTCTCAGAGGCTGAAAAAAATCTGTTTTCAGAATATCTTAAAATTGCAAGTAATTTTAAAAGTACAGTGATTATCAAGTTCTGGAAAATATCCTGCAATTGTTCAATTTATCCCAAGTCTAAATCTAGGAAAACTTTACCATATCTCTCAAGGATCTTTCATCTAACTTCCTGAAATTTGATAATTTGATTTTATGTAGTTGCTCCTATTCAAAGGCTATATATATATTTATTTATTTATTATAAACAATGAACAAACATTCTTGACATGGTTACAATCAATGACCCATAGTATCATCACATAGTTGTGTATTCATCACCATGATCATTTTTTTGAACATTTGCATCTCTCCAGCAAAGGAAAGAAGAAAGAAAAAACTCATACATGCCATATCCCTTACTACTCCCTTTCATTGACCACTAGCATTTAAATCTACTCAATTTATTTTAACCTTTGTTCCCCCTATTATTTGTTTATTTCTTATCCATATTTTTTTTTACTTATCTGTCCATACCATAGATAAAAGGAGTCAGATGCACAAGGTTTTCACATTCACAGTCACACTACAAAAGTTATATCATTATACAATCATCTTCAAACCACATGGCTACTGGAATACAGCTCTATAGTTTCAAGCACTTTCCCTCTAGCCATTCTAATACACCATAAACTAAAAAGGGGATATCTATATAATGCATAAGAATAACTCCAGTATAACCTCTTGACTCTGAAATATCTCAGCCACTGATGCTTTATTTTGTATTATTTCCCTCTTCCCCTTTTTCTCAATCCCTTGATGCTGAGTCCCAGTATATTCTAGGATTTCTATCCCACATTGCCAGGGAAATTTATACCCCTGGGAGTCATGTCCCAAACAGAGAGGGGGAGGGCAATGAGTTCACTTGCTGTGTTGGCTGAGAGGAAGAAAGGCCACATCTGAGCAAAAAAGAGGGTGTCTGGGGGTGACTCTTAGGCCTATTTTTTTTTTTTTTTTGCATGGGCAGGTGCTGAGAATTGAACCCGGGTCTCTGGCATGGCAGGCGAGAACTTTGCCTGTTGAACCACTGTTGCCCTGCCCTCTTAGGATTTTAAGTCAGTTTAGCTTGTCCTTTTCAGGGATAAGTTCCATATGAACAAAGAACAACCCCAAGATTGAGGGCTCAGCCTATTTATTTCATTGTCACCACTGCTTGTAAGAATATCAGGAATTCTCCAAATGGAGAATTTTTCCATTCCCTTTCTCCCCATTCCCCCAAGAGGACTTAGCAAATACTTCTTTATTCACTGTTCAAATCACTCTGGAATTTATCAGGGCATCACACTAACCTGGACAAGCCTACAAAATCTCATGCCCTATGCAAGGTTCCATGTACTTATGGTGTTCAGTTAAACTGTACATAAAATTAAAGTAGGAAATGCACTAGTCAAAGAATAAATTTTGTACCAAATAAACATCTCTTGCTTTAGTCTCACACAGAAGTTGAAGTTTTAAAATATAAATGACCATCTATTTTCAGCAACCTGCAATATTGACATTCCTTTGTTCTTCCTCATGCAAAAATATTTTTAAATTGTACATTTGGTCACTAACATTCTACATTCTAGGCATTCCTAGATTATACCATCTCAGTCTTTATCTATCTTTCCTTCTGGTTTCATGCATGCCCCCAGCCCTCCTCCCTCTATCATTCTCCCATTCAGCTTCATTCAGTGTATTTACATTATTGTGCTACAATCGGGTAGTATTGTGCTATCCATTTCTGAATTTTTACAATCAGTACTGTTGCACAATCTGTATACCTTCAGCTCTAATTATCCAATCTCCACCCTATTTCTATCTCCTGATGACCTCTGTTCTTAACTGAAATTCTCCAAGTTCATTCATTAATGTTAGTTCATATCAGTGAGATCATGCAGTATTTGTCCTTTTGTTTCTGGCTAATCTTACTCAGCCTAACATTCTTAAAGTCTATCCACATTGTCACATGCTTCAAGACTTTATTCTGTCTTACAGCTGTGTAATATTCATTGCATTTATGTACCACAGCTTGTTTAGCCACTCATCTGTTGATGGACATTTGGGCTGTTTCCATCTCTTGGAAATTGTAAATAATGCTGCTATAAACACTGGTGTGCAAATATCCATTTATGTCCTTGCCCTCATGTCCTCAGGATAGATACCTTGCAATAGTATTACTGGATCATATGGCAATTCTATACTTAGCTTCCTAAGGAATGGCCAAACTGCCTTCCACAGTGGCTATACCATTTTACATTCTCACCAACAGTGGACAAGTGTGCCTCTTTCTCCACATCCTCTCCAGCACTTGTCATTTTCTGTTTTTTTAATATATATATATATATATAAATGACACACGTCATTCTGATGTGTGTGAGATGATATCTCATTGTGGTTTTGATTTGTGTTTCCTTAACAGCCAGGGAGTTTGAGCATCTTTTCATGTGCCTTTAAGCCATTCATATTTCCTCTTCTGAACAGTGTCTGTTCATGTTTTTGTTCATTTTTTTAATTGGGTTGCTTGTCTTTTTTGTTGCTGAGTTGAACAATCTCTTTATATTTTCTGGATACTGGACCCTTATCTGATATGCCATTTCCAAATACTGTCTCCCATTGTGTAGGCTGCCATTTTACTTTCTGGACAAAGTTCTTTGATGCACAGATGTGTTTAATTTATAGGAGTTCCCATTTATCTATTTTTTTTCTTCAATGCTCATGCTTTGGGTGTAAGATCCAGGAAACTACCTTCTATTACAAGTTTTATAAGATATTTCCCTACATTTTCTTCTAAAAATTTTATGGTCTTAGCTCTAACATTTAGGCCTTTGAATCATTTTAAGTTAATTATTGTATAAGGTGTGAGATATGGATCCTCTTTCATCCTTTTGCATATGGATATACAGTTCTCCAAGCACCATTGATTGAAGACACTGTCTTATACCACGTAAGTTGGCTTGACTGTCTTATCAGAAACCAATTGCCCACAGATGAGAGAGTCTATATCTGAACACTCTATTCAATTCCATTGGTCACTATATCTATCTTTATGCTACTACTATGATGTTTTGACCACTGTAGCTTTGTAATTTTTCTTAAAGTCAGGTAGTATGAGATCTCCAAATTCATTTTTCTTTTTCAAGTAATTTTTAGCTATTTAGGGCACTCTGCCTTTCCAGATAAATTTGATTATTTGTTTTTCTATTTCTTCAAAGTAAGCTTTTGAGATTTTAATTGGTGTTGCATTGACTGTATTAATCAATTTAGGTAGAACTGACACCTTAACTATATTCTGTCTCCAATCCATGAACATGATATGCCTTTCCATTTATTTAGGTCTTCTGTGATTACTTTTAGCAATATTTTGTAGTTTTCTTTGTATAGGACTTTTTCATCCTTATTTAAATTTATTCCTAAATATTTTATTCTTTTGGTTGCAATTGTCAATGAATTTTTTTCTTGATTTCCCCCCGTAATGAGATTGCTCATTACTAGTGTATAGAAACACTACAGATTTTTCAGTGTTGATCTTGTAACCTGACACTTTTTGCACTCATTTATTTGTTCTAGTAGTTTGGCTGTGGATTTTTGGGGGTTTTCAATATATAATATATCATCTGTAAACAGTGATAGTTTTACTTCTTCCTTTCCAATTTTGATGCCTTGTATTTCTTTTCCTTGTCTAATTGCTCTGGCTAGAACTTCCAACACAATGCTGAATAACAATGGTGCAGTGGACATCCTTGTATTGTTTCCTGATCTTAGGGGCAAAGCTTTCAGTCTTTCTTCATTGAGGATGTTAGCTGTGGGTTTTTCATATATTCACTTTATCATGTTGAGGAAGTTTCCTTTTATTCCTATACTTTGTTGTTTTCATCAAGAAAGGATGTTGAATTTTGTCAAATGTATTTTCTACATCAATCAAGATGACCATGTGGTTTTTCTGCTTTGATTTGTTGAAATGGTGCACTACATTAATTGATTTCATTATGCTTGAACCATTCTTGCATACCTGGGATAAATCCCACTTGGTCATTGTGCCAGTTTGAAAGGATGCATGTACCCTGAAAAAGCCATGTTTTAATCCTAATCCCATTTTGTAAACATGAGCTTTTCTTCTAATTCCTATTCAGTACTGTATGTTTGAAATGGTAATTAGATCATCTCCCTGGAGATGTGACTTAGGGAGTAATATCTTGATGTGATTTTGATGTGACCTTGATGTGATCTTGAGTGAAAAATAGTGATAGTTAAAATGGATTAGATGGAGACATGTCTCCACCCATTCGGTTGGATCTTGACTAGTTTATTGGAATCCTATAAAAAGAGGAAACATTTTGAAGAAAATAAGAGATTCAGAAAGAGCAGAGAAGAACAAAATAGCCATGAGAAGCAGAGAGAACAAGTCAGTGACCTTTTGAGATGAGGAAGTAAAATGCCTCTCAAGGAGCTTCAAGAAACAGGAAGCCAGGAGAGAAAGCTAGCAGATGATGCTGTGCTCACCATGTGCCCTTCCAGCCAAGAGAGAAACCCTGATGTGTTCACCATGTGTCTTCTCCCTTGAGAGAGAAACCCTGAACATCATCGGTTTTCTTAAACCAAGGTATCTTTCCCTGAATACCTTGGATTGAACATTTCTATAGACTTATTTTAATTGGACATTTTCCCGGCCTTAGAACTGTAAACTAGAAACTTATTAAATTCCCCTTTTTAAAAGCCATTCTGATCTGGTTTATTACATTCCAAGAGCTAGCAAACTAGAACAATCATGGTGTATAATTCTTTTAATGTGTTGCTGGATTCAATTTGCAAGAATTCTGTTGAGGATTTTTGCACCTATATTCATTAGAGAGATTGGTCTGTAATTTTGTTTTCTTGTTGTATCATTGTCTGGCTTTGGTATGAGGTGATGTTGACTTCATGCAATGAGTTAGGCAGTCTTCCCTCTTCTTCAATTTTTTTGAAGACTTTGAGCAGGACTGGTACTAATTCTTTCTTGAATGCTTGGTAGAATTCACAAGGGACACAATCTGGTCTTGGACTCTTCTTTTTGGGGAGCTCCTTACTGACTGATTCAATTTCTTTAACTTTGATTATTCTGTTGAGGTCATGTATTTCTTCTCAAGCCAATGTTGGTTGCTCATGGCTTTCTTGGAAGTTGTCCATTTCATCTACATTGTCTAGTTTATTAGCATGATGTTGCTCATAGTATCCTCTCATTACCTCCTGTATTTCTGTGGGGTGAGTGCTTATGTCTCCTCTTCTATTTCTGATTTTATTTATTTGTATCATCTCTCTTTTTCCTTTTTCATCAAACTTGCCAAGGGTCCATTAATTTTATTAATTTTCTCAAAGAACAAACTTCTGGTTTTATTAATTTCCTCAGTTGTTTTCATGTTTTCAATTTCAATTATTTCTGCTCTAATCTTCATTATTTCTTTCTTTTTGCTTGCTTTGGAGTTAGATTGCTCTTCTTTCTCTACTTCTTCTAAGTGAACAGTTAATTCCTCAATTTTGCTCTTTTTCTTTTTTGATATAGGCATTTAAGGCAATAAACTTCCTTCTAAGTGTTGCTTTTGCTGCATTCCACAATTTTTTTTTTGGGGGGTGCATGGTCCAGGAATTGAACCCAGGTCTCCTGCACGGAAGGTGTTCTAGTTTGCTAGCTGCCAGAATGCAATATACCAGAAATGGAATGGCTTTTAAAAGGGAGAATTTAATGAGTTGCTAGTTTACAGTTCTAAGGCCAAGAAAATGTCCCAATTACAAGTCTATAGAAATATCCAATCAAAGGCATCCAGGGAAAGATACCTTGGTTCAAGAAGGCCAATGAAGTTCAGGGTCTTTCTCTCAAGTGAGAAGGCATGTGGCGAACACAGTCAGGGCCTCTCTCTCAGCTGGAAGGGCACATGGTGACTACGGCATCATCTGCTAGCTTTCCCTCCTGGCTTCCAGTTTCATGAAGCTCCCCAGAAGGTGTTTTCCTTCTTCATCTCCAAAGGTCACTGGCTGGTGGACTCTCTGCTTCGTAGTGTTGCTCTCTCTGAATCTCTCATTCTCCAAAATGTTTCCTCTTTTATAGGACTTCAGAAAATAATCATGACCCACTCAAATGGGTGGAGACATGTCATCCCCTAATCCAGTTTAACAACCATTCTTAACTAAATCACATCACCCAGGGAGATGATCTCATTACAGTTTCAAACACACAGCATTGAATAGGGATTATTTTACCCTAATGAAATGGGACTTATATTAAAACATGGCTTTTCTTAGGGGGCATACTTCCTTTCAAACCAGCACAGATGGTGAGTGAGCATTCTACCACTGAACTACCATGCACCCTCATTTCACAAATTTTGATATGTCGTGTTGTCATTTTCTTTTGCCTCAAGATATTTACTGATTTCTCTTGGAATTTCTCCTTTGACCCACTGGTTGCTTATGGGTGTGTTGTTGAACTTCCATATACTTGTGAATTTCTGGCCCTCTGCCTGTTATTGATTTCCAACTTCATTCATTTATGATCCAAGAAAGTGTTTTGTATTATTTCAATCCTTTTAAATGTATTGATATTTGCTTTGTGACCCAACAGGTTGTCTATCCTTAAGAATAATCTATGAGGGCGGCTGCCGTGGCTCAGCAGGCAGAGCTCCGAACTGCCGTGCTGGAGGTCTGGAGTTTGATCCCTGGTGCCTCCTGCCCATATGCAAATTTAAAAAAAAAAAAAGAATAATCTATGAGCATTTGAGAAAAAGATGTATCCTGCTGTTGTGAGGTGTAATGTTCTATAAATGTCTGTTAAGTCTAGTTCATTTGTTGTATTATTCAAATTCTCTGTTTCTATATTGATCTTCTGTCTAGATGCTTTGTCCATTGATAAGAGCAGGGAATTGAAGTCTCCAGCTATTATGGTAGATGTGTCTATTTCTTTTCAGTGTTTGCCTCATGTATTTTGGAGCACTCTGACTCAGTGCATAAATATTTATATTGTTATGTCTTCTTGTTGAATTGTTCCTTTTATTAATACAGAGTGTCCTTCTTTGTCTCTTTTAATTATTTTACATTTGAAGTCTAATTTGTTGGGTATTAGTGTAGCTACTCCTGCTCTTTTCTGATTGTTATTTGCATGAAATATCATTTCCAAGCCTTTCACTTTCAACCAATATTTGTCCTTGTGGCTAAAATGCATCTCCTGTAGGCAGCATATAGATTGGCCCTGTTTTTTTTTTAATCATTCTGGCTGTCTATGTCTTTTGTTTGGGGAGTTTAATCCATTAACATTTAGTGTTATTACTGTAAGGGCTGTACTTTCTTCTACCATTTTGCCATTTGGATTTTATACATCTAATTTTTTTCTCTTTTTACTTTTACTGAGAGTCTTCATTTCTAGACTCTTCCTCACACCTATCTCTCCTGTCTTTTCCTGTCTGCTTCTAGTGCTCCCTTTGGTATTTCTTGCAGAATCAGTTTCTTGGTCACAAATTCTCTCAGTGATTTTTTTGTCTGAAAATGTTTTAATTTCCCCCTCATTTTCAAAGGACAATTTTACTGGATATAGAATTCTTGGTTGGCAGTTTTTCTCTTTTAGAGTCTTAAGTATATTATACCACTGTCTTCTTGCTGCCATCATTTCTGCTGAGAAATCTACACATGGTCCTATTGGGCTTCCCTTGTATGTGATGGATTGCTTTTCTCTTGCTGCTTTCAAAGTTCTCTCTTTCTCTTTGACATCTGACATTTGTTTAGTAAGTATCTTGGAGTAAGTCTATTTGCAATTATTCTGTTTAGAGTATGCTGCACTTCTTGGATCTGTAATTTTTAATCTTTCATAAGAGTTGGGAAATTTTCAGTGATAATTTCCTCCATTAGTCTTTCTCCTTCTTTTCCCTTCTCTTCCCCTTCTGGGACACCCATATATGTATACTCTTGCACTTCATGTTGTCATTCAATTCCCTGAGTTCCTGCTCATATTTTTCCATTCTTTTCCCTATATTTTCTTTTGTTTGTCAGATTTCAGATGCCCCATTGTGTTAGTTAGATTCAGTTGTCAACTTGGCCAGGTGAGCATACCTAGTCTTGTTGCTGCGGACATAAGCCAAGGGTATGTGAACCTCATCTGTTGCCAATTACATCTGCAGTCAGCTAGGAGGCGTGTCTGCTGCAATGAGTGA